>APFE031513410.1:318803-343432 GCA_000404065.3 Pinus taeda
GAGATAGTACAGTCGGACTTATGGATCACCGGATGGAGTTCTCCCTAGTTGAGAGGGAGTGTTAAATTGGCAACTAGGGCCAAACTCCATGTGGGTTGGCTTATTTGTGGCATCTGATATTTTTATTGGATCCCTCTCGTTGAGAGGTGTAGGATTGATCCAAAGATCATCCGATTCCGATAAGTATTTATGGAGATATGAATTTATTTTGTTTATATAATTATTATCAAGCCGACCAACTCTTATGTAGGCTCTAGAAGCCAATAGACACATCTATTCATCATCTACTTTTTAGTATAAATAGAAGAGGACTTGAAGTCATTTTGACACACTCTTCATGAGATCTCCTCCTCTCCACGTCTTGGGTTTTTTGGAGAAGGAGAGACACTAAAGAATACGCTGGCTTAGTATGATGCCCTAGGTGATCCAACGCAGTTATGAAGACTCATATACATAGTCAATGGGACAGCCCTAAACGCAGTCAAGGGAGGCACTTATACGCTGTCCAAGAAGCCCTAATACACAGTCAACGGAACAGCCATAAACGCAGTCAAGGGAGGCACTCATACGCTGTTCAAACAGCCCTAAACACAGTCAATAGAAGAGCCCTAAAGACACAGCTAAGGAAACAACAAAAGAAGACCTAACCGCAGATCTAAGAGGCTCTCATCCATACCCAAAGGGAGGCCCTAATTCTGCAGCGAATAGACTCTAATATGCACAGCAAACAAAGGATAGGACAACGAGGAATGGAATGCTGTTTCAGGCAGGCCGAGGTGTTGCCTTGCGGATTGCAGTCTTGATCTTGAAGGCCGAGAATGAAAGGACTGTCTCAGAGCATTGGTGAAGGGTAAACCGTTTTGTTAAGAGAATGCCGCAATCAGTTTTGGGGTGAAAGATTTATGTGTTGGGCTTGAAACTGCCCGTAAAGAGTAGCGTGGAGGGCAGCACCCTGTTGGAGGACAGCCACAGGAAGAAGAAGCAATTCTGGGTTTGTTTAAGGGTTGTTAGGGACTATGGTTGGGTGCCCTAACCAGTCCAGAATTGCTGCATCCAAATTACCCTCCAAGAGTGAGCTAATGCATACATTCTGAAGTGTATCTTGTATGTGTTGGGACAGCTAGTTTGCTGTGATAGAAGAAGGTATTTTTCATATGCCTTAAGGACTGTTTGATAAGCCACAACTATATAATGAAAGGCAGCATGATGATGAATGAGACCATGAAAGATGCAGCATTATGGGCATGTCAGTAAGGGGCAGCATGATGATAGGAGCAGATGGGTGCAACTAGAGGACTAGATGTAGCACGATGACAGGTATCAGTTGAAGCAGAATGTCTTCAACTGATCTCATCATGATACGAAATGATCTATGTTAGATTTAGAAAAGTCAAAGTATTGACTTCTGATGTAAATGTACTCTCTCTCTCTTTCTCTGCTGCACTTTGAAGATAAAAGAAGATTTGATCAAAGGGTTTCCCCACACATTGTGGGGTTTGTCCCTGGCTCGCGCCATATCTTGTGTCCTCTTGTCTTGGCTTGTCTTCTTCATTTTATATTTATGTTCTATCTGCAGTTTATCGTAATGCTGATGTGATTGCTAACTGTGAAAATTTAAATAAATTGCTCTAGCATAGAACATACCTAAACTTAACAAAAACAATATACTCTTTGTATTGATATGAAAAAGAGAGAGTTTACAACCAAAAATGGGAGCTGATCTTGTAGAGATCTCCCCAAGTTGACTTGTGCTTCCTTGTCACAAAGAACTCATCAATGTCACCCTAATGCATGAAGTTGATAACTCTCTAAGGTTCAAAGCAAAAGCATGAGGGTATGATTAGTCTCCAAAACACACCCTGATGTTGTAGATTGCTGTAGATTTATAAGTGAGTATGGTAGTTTGGGAATTCTTATCCATTTACCAATCTAGGCTTGAGATCCACTCTTGAGAGGTCAGATAGGATTCGAGGTTCTTATCCAAGGTAAATGGTTGTAACAACTCCTGGAAGCTTAAGGAAGAGGAAGCTTTGGGATTCTTTTTATTTTTCCAGAATTTCTAGAACTAGCGCACCCCCAACAGGGGATAGCTTGTTGCTGATCAACGCTGGTGCAGAACTGGGCAACTTGTTGCTGAACATAGGTTCCTAAAGGGCTAGTGTATGCTGGACCTTAAAAGCATTGAAATGAAGCAGTCAGACCCCAAAACTCAGGGATTTGGAAGAGTCATGCTTAGGGTTTTGTGTAGGGATGATGGCAAGGTGTTCATGGATGTTGATTGATCTGGTGTGTAATCCTATTGACCATATTTGACAAAATGGCCTATCACAAATTGGCCCCTAAAGTGCAAAGTCAAAACTAGTGGTTGATGACTGAAGTGCTTTACCTTGTAACATGTTTGGATCAAGAACAAATGGTTGAGATCATCATCTGTTACAATAGATTTTCATCATGATATCTTTGTTGAGGGAGGCGTACCCATGCTCATCACATAAGCTAACATTACATGTACAATGATCAAAAGTCATGGCCATTGATGATGAAGTGTGGATCCATGATTGGATGACTGTCTGTATGATCATAGCCATCATGCTTTGTAATCTTGCATTAACCCTAAAATCGCAACCCGAATGGCTGGAACTAAATCCGTGGTCTTCCATCTCGTTCACTCGATCACCTAATGTACGAGTCTAATGATGCGAATAAAGGAGTTGGAGTCAAACATGGTAGACACCATATAATTAGCGGCCAATAATGTAAGCCATTAACAGACGTGGAGAAACCATCGATGATGTTAATGGCTCTCAAGGTACTATACTACATTTCGTATGGTGTGAATGAATGAGTTGAAGTTGAACACCACAAAATTTGTCGGTCGAAGGCTAATGATGAAAACGCGTCACCGAGATCGAGGAAACTTGCCATTGATGTATACAAGTCAGAAGAGTGTCTAAGTGAACTTCCTGGATAATGCGTTGATGTCGATAGGAAGCGACCTATTGTAGGAGGGCCTTGATGTATCCTCCATGAACAACACAAAATGTGTATCCTGATTTGAGATATAATGATGTTGATGTAGAAATGGTTAAGGAATGGTAGACATGGAATGAAGGCTCAAGTGTATCACAGCAAGATATAAACTGATATGACTTCTCTTGAACACATAGGCGACACTAAGTGGAGTTGGCAGCATTGGCCCAAAACTGAAAACGAAGGCTTTGAAATGGCATGATGTGTTAGAAAATCAGAAAGGCATAAATATTTTCTTATATAGAATGTAGGTGGACAGCCAGGGCAAAACCCCTACCTAGGGGAAAACATAGTCAACAAATCTTCCTTCAATAGTTTCTCGAGATAATCCAAGACCCTTGACCTAGACAAAGACTTCCTCCACACCAAGTCAACCCTCAATACTTCTTGCAGATGATAACCCTTCAATAGCAACTTCGACCTAGCAGCATCAACTTGCAGTAGCAACTTTGACCCAGCAACCGGTAGCAGCAGTAGCAGTAGCAACTTCGACTAGACAAAGGACAAATTCGATCTCCCTAGATACTCCTCCTAAGTAAGAACTCCAAGCATGTGGCAATCCCAATAATGTAGTAAGTATTAGCTCCTTTTCCGGTACAATTTCATCTATGGGTTGAAGTTCATCTCTAATTCTAGATATCCTTACAAAGAAAGAAGCCACAATGTCATGCTTCATCATTTTTGTTGTCCTTAATTCATTCTTCAGACTTGCTACTTGACCGATGTTCTAAATAGTGAACAATTTTGATAAGGCTTCATATTTCTTGAGCATGATCTATCTTGCAAATGTATGGGACAAGATTGTCCTTTATGCTTTCTACCATTAGTGTCATAACCAATATTTTGGACTCTCTAAACTTCACTTTATCTGCATCACTGAATTCTTCGGTAGGTTTCTTCACCTTTCCTTCGACCAAATCGAAGACTTTGTTCTTTTCATGTATGAGGTCAATTCTCTTCTTCCATGCCCTGTAATTTGATGCTCCTTCCAATTTGTTCTCACTTTTTATTGTGTTAGACATTGTCTGTGAAGATAGTGAGCTTCCTCTCTAATACGAGTTTGTTATATGATCCCTTGATCAATCCTTTAGACTCCTCTTAGTAGATTCTCAAAACTGCCTTTTTCCTTCTTCACCTTAGCTTTGATACCATGTTAGAAAATAAAAAAGGCATAAATATTTTCTTATATAGCTAATTACTTGTGATTCTTTTATGTTTATGTTTTTCTTTTATCTTTTAGTTCATCAGGCAATTAGAAAAACAATAGCACAAGGACAACAAATGTAGGCAGACAACTAGGGAAAAACCCAGTCAACAATTCTTCCTTCAATAGTTTCTCGAGATAATCCAAGACACTTGACATTGACAGAGACTTATTTCACACCAAGTCAACCCTCAATCTTTCTTGCAGATGATAACCCATCAATAGCAACTTTGACCTAGCAGCGTCAACTTGCAATAGCAACTTCAACCCAACCACTGGTAGCAACAGTAGCAGTAGCAACTTGGACTAGACAAAGGACAAATTCGATCTCCCTAGATACTTCTCCTGAGTGAGAACTCCAAGTAGGTGGCAATCCCAATAATGTAGTAAATATTAGCTCCTTTTTCCAGTGCAATTTCATCTATGGCTTGAAGTTGATCTCTAATTCTAGATATCCTTACAAAGGAGGAAGCCACAGTGTCATGCTTCATCAGTTTTGTTGTCCTTAATTCATTCTTCAGACTTGCTACTTGACTGATGTTCTCAATAGTGAACAATTTTGATAAGGCTTCATACATTTGTTGAGCATGGTCTATATTGGAAATGTATTAGACAAGATTGTCCTTTATGCTTTCTACCATTAGTGTCATAGGCAATATTTTGGACTCTCTAAACTTCACTTTATCTGCATCATTGGATTCTTCAATAGGTTTGTTCACCTTTCCTTTGACCAAATCGAAGACCTTGTTCTTTTCAAGTATGAGGTCAATTCTCTTCTTCCATGGCTTGTAATTTGATGCTCCTTCCAATTTGTTGTCACTTTTTATTGTGTTCGACATTGTCCTTGAAGATATTGAGCTTCCTCTCTAATAAGAGTTCGTTATATGATCCCTTGATCAATCCTTTAGACTCCACTTAGTAGATTCTCAAAACTACCTTTTTCCTTCTTCACCTTAGCTTTGATACCATGTTAGAAAATCACAAAGGCAGAAAGATTTTCTTATATAGCTAATTACTTGTGATTCTTTTATGTTTATGTTCTTCTTTTATCTTTTAGTTCTTCAAGCAATTAGGAAAACAATAGCACAAGGACAACAAATATAGGCGGACAACTAGGGCAAAACCCAGTGAACAATTCTTCCTTCTATAGTTTCTCTAGATAATCGAAGACTCTTGACCTAGACAGGGAATTCCTCCACACCATGTCAGCGTTCAATCCTTCTTGCAAATGATAACCCTTCAATAGCAACTTTGATCTAGCAGCATCAACTTGGACCTAGTAGCATCAACTTGCAATAGCAACTTCAACACAACAACTTGTAGTAGCAGTAGCAGTAGCAAATTTGACTAGATAAAGGAAAAATTCGATCTCCCTAGACACTCTGCTCCTTAGTGAGAGGTAAATGGCCCAAAATTTCGATCTTGGTGTCTTCTTCCTTCCTCCAAAATTTCACATTCCTTTTTGGCCCCTTTCCATCTCTTTTTCATCTTCGTATTTCCTAGCTTCTTCCTTGTGGATATTGAACTATGAGAGAGAGAGTGAATTGGTACAAATGAATTCAAATTGCCTTTTATATATAGCCTTCCAGTGTGGTCGAATTGTCCTTCTTCAGGCCGACTGTTGAAAGGTGTAACTAGGTTCGGTCTTCATAATGACATGTAAATATGATTTTTATGTAATGAGATGTAAATAAGAAAATAAAATTATTTTATTGACTTGCTTCATGGGTTTCATGAGGAAGGGATTTTGTTTTTGAGTCAAGACTCCCATTGAGAGTCTTAGGATTTATTTTTCATCTAGTCATAAAATGTTAGAGTAATTGTCATGTAATGAAGTCATGTTACACTTTGTAAAAGGTCAATCTTGTCTATGTAAATTATCCTCCAAGAACTTGTCATGTATCATCTTCAAGTCGGACTACAACGATGAAGGGACTCTCTAGAAGAAGTCGACCTACCTCCAACAATCATGTTGGCCTAAAGGACATGTGGTGAGGTGTACATATAGACACACTCGTCCTCCATTATGAGCGAGCAACTTGACTTGCATTTAGACAAGAAGAAGTGCGAAGAAGAGATGAAGAAGAATTGCGAAGAAGGAGGAGAACAAAAGTGTGAAGAAGGGAGAAAGGATTCTTCTGGGTAATGCAAAGTTAGGGTTTCTTGTTGATCAACGAAAAGGAGTTTCTTCTGGGGCAATGAAGTTTCTTCTGGGTAATTGAAGGTGAAGTTTCTTCTACAACAAGAGAAGGATTCTTTTGGGAGGTCAAAATAAGATATGTAGAGCTTGAGTTTCTCTAGACGAAACCAGTAGTAGCCTAGAGGCCGAGATTCTCTAGGGGAAGTCGAGAAGAACTAGTGTGAAGGATAGAGACCGAGTTTCTCTAAGAGTCGAGGGGAGCAATTCGAAATCAAGAAGAAAGGTGAAGAAGGGAAGAGGCAAAGCATCAAGGTTAGTGACAAGCTTCTTGGAGGATACTAGAGTCAAGGGTCCGTGTGATGGTCTTGGTACTTATCAATTGAAGATGTAGAAGAAGAATTTTGATCAGGTTTTTCTCTTAAGAGGTGAGTGGTTTTGGCCCTGGCTGAGAAGCCGACATAATGTGTCACTTGTCTTTTATTGTGCATACTTGTAACTGTCTTGATGAAAGAACACATTAAAAAGCTAACAAAGAAAAAACTATAAGCTAAGAAGTAAAAGTACATCACAAGCAATTATCAAGTAGAGAAATCTCTTAACTTTGCATGCCTTAGATTTCTCAACACCGACTTGGTGTGGAGGGGACAAATAACATATTTGACTCAATATTAATTCTTTTTACATGATTCAAAAGCCGAAGAAGGGTCTCTTTTAATGGACAATGACTCTAATGACTCAAAATAAATCCTAGAAGTCCTCAATGGAGACTTTGACCTAAAACAAGGTGACCCAAGCATGAAACCCATGTTTTAATAAGTCATAATAATAATAAAAATATTTTCTTATATAGATAATTGTTTGTGATTCTTTTATCTTTATGTTCTTCTTTTATCTTTTAGTTCATCAAGCAATTGCCAAAACAATAGCACAAGGACAACAAATGTAGGCGGATACCCAAGGAAAAACTTTATGTAGTGGAAAATCCCCTATCTAGGGGAAAATACAGTCAACAATTCTTCCTTCAATAGTTTCTCGAGAGAATCCATGACTGTTGACCTAGACAAAGACTTCCTCGACACCATGTCAGCCTTCAATCCTTCTTGTAGATTAACCCTTCAATAACAACTTCAACTTGCCAGCATCAACTTGTAGTAGCAACTTCGACCCAACAACTGGTCGCAGCAGTAGCAGTAGCAACTTCGACTAGACAAAGGAAAACTTTGATCTCCCTAGATACTTTGCCTGAGTGAGAGATAGATGGCCCAAAATTTAGATCTTGGTGTCTTCTTTCCTCCAAAATTTCGTACTCCTTTTTGGCCCCTTTCCTGCTCCTTTTCAACTTCACATTTTCTAGCTTCTTCGTTCTGGATATCGAACTATGTGAGAGAGAGAGTGAATCGCTCCAAATGAATTTGAATTGCCTTGTATATATAGCCTTCCAGTGAGGTCGAATTGTCCTTCTTGAGGCCGACTTGATCTCTTTGAGGCCGACTTGGTGTGGAGGGGACAAATAACATATTTGACTCAATATTAATTCTTTTTACGTCATTCAAAAGCCCAAGAAGGGTCTATTTCAATGGAAAATGGCTTTAATGATTGTGATCTAAAACAAGATGACCCAAGCATGAAACCCATGCTTTAATAAGTCATAATAATAATAATTAAAAAAATATTTTCTTCATTTTTTTGATAAATACATTTCATTGTGACTCGAATACATTTATGAAGACTAAACGCAGGTACATATTTCAACATGATGAACCAAAGGACATGCAGATTTCCCAACCCGACAACCACATAGATGAAGTCATTACCATACAAAAACCCCAAACATGACATCATCAAAGCATCAAACATTTTTTTTAGACTTCATCACTAACCCTAATTAGGCTAGGGTTTCATACATATTCATCGACATACCCTTAAGTTAGGGTTTTATAGAGAACCTTTTTAGGGTTCCACAAGAATAATCAAAGATGTGAGGAGGGTAGATTTATCTAATGATGAATCACCCAATCAAGAATCTTTATGATTCAAGAGTGCTAGACACAACAATGTTAGTAATGTAGAACATATTATCAAAAAGATTAAATGTACCCTTATCATGAAGAGAACAAAGCTTATGGTCTAAGGCATACCTTTGTTTCTTAACAAACTGTGTAATTCTAATGCTTTCTCTTGTGAGGCCTTCTTTCATAATCCTTGAGTATTTAGTAACCTTTTCCTCAACAAGTAACATATAAATGTGATTAGTATTTAATATAAACAAAATTCGATCCCTAAGGGAAGCCAAATATAAAAGATAATACAAGGAGTAAGATACTTATCTTTGGAAAGTGGTGAGGGCTACCTCTTAATTCAAACTTGAGGGACACGTAAGGGATAGAGTCCCTAACAAATAGGTCTTTGACTTCAGATCCTTCCATCTTATTCTTCTTTGGTGAAACTTCTTCGACAAAGTTTGCTTGATCCTTGTTCCTCCTTTTATTTCTTGGATTCTTAGGACAATCCCTTTCATAGTGACCCATCTTGTGACAACTGTAGCATTGACCCTTTGGACTTCTTGAAGGTTCCTTTCTTCTTGTGATGAGCAGAACAATCATTCGAGATTTTCTCTTCTTTAGTCTACTTGTTGATTACTAAAGATATTCTGACTCCTTCTTGACTATATGTATTCTATCCACTATTAGGCTCATGGCCAAAATCTTTGTTTCTCTAAACTTTGCTTTCTTTGCTTCACTTGATTCATCTGTAGGCTTCTTTACTGCTCCTTTGATTAGATCCAAAACTTTATTCTTTTCGAGGATTAGATTTATCCTCTTTTTTCATGACCTATAATTTGATGCTCCTTCTAATTTGATCTCTCCCTTTATGGAGTTAGACATTGTCCTTGAAGGTAGTAAACTTTTTTCCTTGAAAGGTCTCCTTATATGATCCCTTGTTCAACTTCTTGAGATTCCTTAGTCTCTTTCAATAGATCATCAATCTGCCTTTTTCTTTCTTCTTGATCTTAGATCTGATACCATGTTAGAAAATCGGAAAGGTAGAAATATTTTCTTATACTTGATAGTTACTTGTGAGATTCTTGTGTTCTTATTAAATTTCTCATGTTATTATTTTATCTTAGTTTGTCAAGCAATTACCAAAACAATAGCACAAAGATCAAGGGCACCAAATGTAGGCGTACAACCAGGGAAAAACACAGTGTTGGGGAAAACCCAGTCAACAACATTTGCTTCAATAGTTTTCTTGAGATAATCCAAGACTCTTGACTTAGACACAGACTTCCTCCACACCAAGTCGACCCTTTCCTTTTTCAGCAAATGATCACTTTCCAGTACTGACTTCGACCTAGAGCAACAGTAGCAACAACACTTCGATGCAGTAGTATCTTTGACCTAGCAACTTCAATCTTAATGCAACAATTTTGACCTTGAAGCACTGAGCTCTTCGACCTTGAAGCAACACTTTGACCTTGATGTCGTACTTTGAGTAGATGCTGTTCTTCAACCTTGATTCTATAACAAAACTTCTTGATGCCATAACGAAACTTCGACCTTGATGTCGTAGCCCAGAAAATCACACGTTTGAGAGAGAGAGAGAGAGAGAGAGATAACCCAAGACAATTGACCTTTCAATTCTCCTTCTTCCATTGCAACTTCACACTTTCTCATGGCTTCTTCTAGGAGATCGAACTTACTTGAGTGATTTTCCTCCAAATGAATCGAACTGCTTCAATATATAGGCTTTTGGTGAGGTTGAATTACCTTTCTTGAGCTTGACTTAATCTTCTTGAGGCTGACTTGGTGTGGAGGTGACATAATTCATTTTTGACTTAAAAATAATTCTTTTTACATGATTCAAAAGCCCAAGAAGGGTCCCTTTAAATGTACAATGGCTCTATTGACAATGTTAATGACCTTATTTGGCACATTGATTTCACTGTGATAGACTTCTCCATGACTTAACTTTCCACATAAAGACTTGATGATATGACTATGTACCTTATAACTTGATAGTGATATTATGACCTCATTTAATGAGATAGTTAGCAATGATTTGAACTGATTAATCAATGACATACAACATTCAAGTTTGACCTATTAGACTTGACATATAGACTACAATGAACCTATTTTTGACATAAGACTTATATACTTGCAGTGAATTGACTTGACACATAGACATGACTCTTGACAAGTGTTAATAACCTTGCTGTACAACTTATTGGCATGGGATATGAATAACGATATTTAATTTGGGATCAACAATAGAAGTGAAAAGACATATGCTGATAGCCCTCCTTGGACCAAGTTGGAGAGCTTTGCAAGAAGGTCACAGGGATGACCGGAGGCACCTTGGTTTGAGCTATCATCACTCGTCACATGCAGCAATATAGGTAGTTTGACACAGTGATGTTGGTAGTCAGCTTTGTGAGGTCATGAACGCTCATCTATTCATGTGCAGCGCAGTGGTTCAGTAGTGACGTGTAGTGGCCTATGTGAGTAGTGACATGCAGTGATGTGTAGTGGTCAGTGGTTGCGGGTTATATAGTGATGAGCAGTGGTTAGCTTGTGTAGTTGTCAGTTGATTTGGGAGCATTGATAGTCAGGGTATGATTTGCAGTGATCAATTGAGCAGCATTATGCAGTGATCAATATTGCACAGTGGTTAGGGGCTACCAAGACTTGATAGAGTATATGCAGTAGAAGTATTTTGTTTATAACATTCTAGTATTGATTTAGAGCACAAGGGGATGTAGTCTGAAAATTGTGAAATGTGGTCTTCTGGCTCGTCAAGGCAGGTGATTGGAGTCACCTTTAGGTTGTGGCCTGAGAACACTTTAGGGTGGTATGGTGGTGCTAGGGCAAGTTGTGGCTTGCACAGGGCGTTGTGGCATCCATTTAGTTGTGGTTGATAAACTAATAGGGAAACAAAGCATCCTTTCCGACAGCAGCTGGTAAACACAGTGTTGGGTTACTCATCAGGTTGTGGCCTGATCTACAGGGCGTTGGGGTGTCCTTTTGGTTGCAGTAGAATATTAGGGTTTAATAGCGTCCTACAGGTTGTGGCTTGTGAATTAGGGGGTTGATGCCTCCCTCAGTTGTAGTTGAAATCTTGATGTAATCAATTTTCTTTAAATTGGGAGAAGACAATTATGAAAGAAGCGTTCAGTATTTTTGACTCGGAGGGGGTTTTCCACCTAAACATCTTTGTATCCTTTGTTTTATCTTTCTACATTGTTGTATGGTGTTGTCTACTGTTGATTATTGTATATGATCATCTTGAGATCCACTCTTGATGGGAGGATGAGCTCAATGGAGAAGAGGTGAAATCTCCAAGGTAGGATTAGATAGGATTCAAAGTTCTTATCCAAGGTAAATGGTTGTAACAACTCTTGGAAGCTTCTGGAAGAGGAAGCTTCATGATTCTTTTTATTTTTCCTGAATTTCTAGAATTAGTGCACCCGCAACAAGGGACAACCTTGTGCTCATGAGCGTTGATGTAGAACTGAGAAACCTACTATTGAATGCATTTCCCTAAAGGGCCATGGTGCATTAGGCCTTAAAAGCTTTGAAATGAAGCAGTCAGACCTCAAAACTCAAGGTTTTGCAAGAGTCATGTTTAGGCCTTTATGTAAGGATGATGACAAGGTATTCATAGATGTTGATTGATCCGGTTTGTAGGCCTATTGACCAAATGCGACAAAATGGCATATAACACTTGCTGTGACCAATTATGCGACTTGTTGTAACCCCGTTTAACAATTGAAAGTCATCAAAATAATTTTTGAATAAAGCTAACCTTAGAACCAGCAAATGCAACTTCAAGTGCTGCCTCAAATAATCCTTCAATCAAGTCAAAAATCATGTCACAAAAGCCTTAGAAAAGGTCTGCCTCAAAAAACAGTAGAATAGGGTCAAAATTATGCCTAAAGGAACTTGAAATCAACCTTTGGATGCCCTCTCATTTTTGGCTACAGGAGTGTGACAAACAAGCCTAGGGAGGGGAAAAGATTGCTTTAAGAGGAGGCTGAAAATTTGCCTCATAATCAATGCGAACCATACCTTGGACAACCTTGGAAAGAACAACGAAGTTTTGCTAGAATATTCCACTTAAATCCTGAAGTCATCCCACTAAGATGCTGCCGAATTAGCTTCAGATCAAGTTCTACAAGGGTCTGTCAAGAAGTGGCTGAATAGGGTCTCAAAAATTACAACAACACTGCCTTAGACAAGCTTGGATTGGAGCTCAGATTATCAACAAAATTTCCTTAGATAGACTAGCGAATAAGCCTGATAAGATACCTTAGGACAACATGAGGAATGTTTGGGACAATGTGGTTTCTTCATTGTTATCAATGTCATCATAGGATCAAAGTCATTATGTAGGAGTGAAGCATCCATGTAGCATGATACATGAACAATGTCATGGTATACTAGTGCAGTCATAGTGCAACATCATTAGGATAACTCCAAAATAATCTTCCAACCATCAAATGATCTCCAACCATGTTATCAAGACCTCATCAAGTTCCATCATCAATTGTGGTCATTCATCAAGAATATGACATCATCGAATGCAGTCCTACATATGTCATCAAGGGCTTCTAAATACTTGGCACTTCTTAAGACTTTTTCATTAGTGACTTGACATATTTATTAATGACATTCTTATGAAGCAAGAGTTATGATATCATCATTTGGAACCAGACATCACAACAATAGTTTCCATCTCGGCTAGTGCCATATTGAAATGAATGGTAACCTAGATTAACAATCTCCCCTTTGTCATTGATGGCAATATTCTTGCCCTTTCAACATTCTCTCCCCCTTTGACATCAATGGCAAACAGGGTGCCCAAGTACTCCCCATGTCAAGCTGCATCTTTTTTACGAATAGTAGTTCTTCATAGGTATGTTACTCCCCCTGTCATGGTGCTCTTCTTTCTTGCAATGTGGTTCATGATAGATGTGCTTAAATTCCTTCATGTGATGAACCAACTCCCCCTCATGAAAGATTACTTGTTAATGATCAAGTGGAAGAGATCTTCAATAATAATCCATTAGATGAATAAGGATTATATTCTTCAAGGAGTGTTCGTGAGAGATGATCTATCAAAGAATGTTGTCCATATAGCTTATCAAGTATTTCATAAGAATCATTCACGGATAGCTTCTGTAAGAATGTCTAATCATCATAAGCTCCCCCTAACTGTTATGCATGATCTTCCTTCTGGCAGAGTCTCCCATCAAATACTTGGAATATCGAGGATGACATCATCAAGTCAATAACATGTGTTGCTGGTTGATGAGTTCAAGAGACTTCCGGATTGTGTTTGCTTCCTTCTCCATACTTGTGTAGCATTTTTCTCTGGTATGGTTCTAGCTTGTGTAGGGGCCCAAGTCAAGTTACAATCACGTGCCATATGTCCAATGTTATGACACTTGAAGCACTCTATATTGTTCATGTATAAAAATTCATGACTTCTTCTTGCAAAATTGCTTCTCGGAGATTGACGGGGACCATAATAATTATCTTTGTGATATTCCCTACAGTCTTTTGCCATGTGCCCAAAGTTTGTACAAGAATAGCAAAAACTAAGAAATATACTTCGGTACCTAGGAGAAGAAGGTTTCCTTGATGTACTTCTGAAGTCTTTTTGTCTTTGGATTTTTTGATGATATCCATTGATTTTTGTATTCTTGACACCATTTGCATGTCTTCTTGGAGTAGGATTTCTTTCAATGTGTTCTTGATTCTTCTCCTTGCCTTTGCTGGAACTGGGAGCATAAACATTTCTTCTAAGCTTCCTCACATCCTTGTTGTTTGAAGCATTATGGTTTGCATCATTCTTGCTTGAGGATTCACCTACATAGCCAAGACTTGATTTATCAAGGGGAGACCTTTCATGACTTAGGATGCCATCTAGGGTTTGAGAACTCTTCAAGTTCTATTCAGCAAGTCAACTTCCTTTTTAAGAAAGACAATTTCTTCTTTCATGTTCTTGCATTCTTCATCCTTCTTTGATAGTATGATCTCCATTTCTTCCTTCATCTTGGTTCAATCACATGATTGGGCCTTAAGAGAAGTTTTTTCTGATTTTAACTTGGTGATGTCATCATCCTTTTCTTCTAATTGGCATATCATGGTGTTTCTCTTCTTTTCTGCTTCATCAACTTGTTTGTCTATGAATGTCAAAGCTTCCATCACCTTCTTAGCTCCTTGTGCTTGTTTCCTTGCTTCTTCTAGTTGAGATCTAAGGGAGGAGACCTGATCCTTGTATTGACCAATCTCTACTTCAAGTTTGTTCAAGCTTTTGTGCCTTTGTTGAAGGTGGCTTGACAAGGTATCTTCTCGTTTCTTTGCCTTATCCAATTGATTGGTCATGGATATGACTTCTTCATGTTGCTTTCTGTTGTTTTGATGAAATTCTTCCTTAATCTTGGCAAGCTCCTCATCTCTTTCTTGTACTTGAAGCTTGACAAGGTCAACTTCCTTCCTTGTCTTGTTTTGGTCACCAACTTGCACTTTCTTCTTAAGTTCCTCATTTTCCTTTTTCAAATTGTTAGTCTCTTCCATGGCAACCATAAGTTTAGTGAGGAGATCTTGTTCAAAATCTTTTTCATTCTCTTCATTGTCATGACTCTTATCTTCAGCTTCCTTGATCGGCTCTGGATTTCCTTCTTGTTTTACATTGTTTTCTTGACTAGAGATCATTGTCAACGCTCCTTTTAAGTGAAGATCATGAGATTTATCCCATATGCCTTTTGTTGACGAGTGCTTTTCAAAATTGGCCTTCATCGAATCAGGTAGCCCATTCAAGATTGCTTTCATTGCTCTTGTGTTATGTTCCTTGGATTCTCCATCCATCATGCTATCAATAATCACCGATTTCCAGACTTCAATGTCTTGAGTCTTTAAGAAATTCCTCATTCTTGCCTCCCATATATCAAAGTTTTCATTGAACAATGGAGCCTTCACAAATTGATTGACTTCAATTTCGGTAGTTGAGGGAGACACATCGTTTGGAGGATTGGAGACTTTGTTCCTTGGCTTCGCTATATGGGTTCTAATGATCAACCTTCAAGCTGTTAGGCTTTGAGTGAAGGTACTGCCTCTGATTCCAATTATTGGAAATACTGAGAGGGGGGTGAATCAATATTTATTTTCAATTGTTACTTTTACTAGTTAGATCACTTATATTTAGAACACAAAATGAACAATAAGAATAAATGCTTTTATTAATTCCTTCAGTAAATCAAGTACAATATATGTAGGGCTCCAACCCTAGGTGAAGACACTGATCTTCAATATCCTAGGCTCCAACCTGTATTTTCCAGGCACCGACTTGGACTTCCATGGCTCCAACCTTGTCAACTTTGAGGCACCAACCTCAAGGGCTCCAACCCTATATCTGGTTTAGCTCCGACCTGGTTTCTTGAGGACTTCGATCCTCTAGGGCTCCAACCCTATCTTATCCAAGGCACCAACCTTCAGTTTTGGAGCACCAACTCCAAGGACACCAATCCTATATTTGCCAAGCACCAACTTGGACTTTCCAAGGCACCAACCCCAAGGGCTCCAACCCTATAGCTTCACTTCGTCAAGGTATGTTTGGTTATACTTCACAGCCCCCAATGTTTTCTTCAACAAGCCCTATCAATCTTCAGCTATGCCCTGAATTAGTCTCCATGTCACATCATCAATGACAACCTTGTTCTTCACATGAAGGTGTCACCACTGCTCTTCATGTTACGCAAACAAAACTTCTTCAAGGTTACGTCACAATGGCTTCAATGCATCATGGTCTTCAATGATCTCCACAAATCTTCAATATGCTACTTCACAAAGTTCTCCAACTTTGCCCTATTATGTTCTCAAGAGAAGACTTCAACACGCTCTATTTGTCCAATCCCAATAAATCAACACTTTGACCACGATAACTATGATAACTTCGACCACGACAACTTCAATCACGACAACTGTGGCAACTTCGATCACAACAACTATGGCAGCTTCGACCACGACAACTACGTCAGCCTCGATCACGACAACTACGTCAGCCTCGATCACGACAACTACGTCAGCCTCGATCATGACAACTACGATAGCTTTGACCACGACAACTACAACATCTTCGACCATGGAAACTACGACAACTTCGACCACAACTACAACATCTTCGACCATGGAAACTACGACAACTTCGACCACAACAACTACGGCAGCTTCGACCATGACAACTACGACAACTTCGACCATGGCAACTATGACAGTTTCGACCACGACGACTACGACAACTTCTAACATGGCAACTATGACAGCTTCGACCAAGGAAACTACAGTAGCTACAACCAAGATTTTATGCCCAAACAATATTATCCTTTTTTTCGTCCTAAACAATAGTCTCCTTGTTCTCCTCAACCTTCTGTCTTCTCATGTACTTTGTATCTCTGAATTCTTGCCTGAATTGCTAGTCAAAATGAAGTGTTTAGATGTCTATTTATAGAGATTTCATTTATAACTGAAGGGACACGTGTTTTTGAAGTGAGGGCGACTTGTATGACTGGGTGTAGGTCGGCTCACTATTAGGAATAATTTCCTTAAGTTAAAAATTCAATATCTCACAAACTATTGGGAATTTCAGGATGCCTCCAAGGTGTCCAAAATAATTTTTTTTTTGTGACTGTCCTTAAATTTTATACATAAAAAGTTTGGGACAACATGAAGAATGTTTGGGATAGTGTGGCTTCTTCATTGTTATCAATGTCATCATAGGATCATAGAGTCATTATGTAGGAGTGAAACATCATTGTAGCATGACACATGAACAATGTCATGATATACTAGTGCAGTCATAGTGCAACATCATTAGGATAACTCCAAAATAATCTTCCAATTATCAAATGATCTCCAACCATGTTATCAAGACCTCATCAAGTGCCATCATCAATTGTGGTCATTCATCAAGAATATGACATCATCAAATGTAGTCCTCCATATGTCATCAAGGGCTTCTAAATACTTGGCATTTGGCACTTCTTAAGGCTTCTTCATTAGTGACTTGACATATTACTTGATGACATTCTTATGAAACAAGAGTTATGCCATCATCATTGGGAACCAGGCATCTCAATAATGGTTTCCATCTTGGCTAGTGCCATATTGACATCAATGACAACCTAGATTAACAACTTGATTTCGAGGGCATGTTTTTAGTGGTTGATCACACATACAATAGAGATCCCTAGAGGGATGGCTTGACACTTTTCCTGCATAGTGAAGAGGATGTCTCGGAACTTTGAGAGCACATATGACATTGCAAGGACAACATTTCCATTCTTGAAATGAGTGTTGGGCTTTAAGGAGCTTGCACATGGTTGTATGCCCCTTGCTACACCTCCAGATGCTAAAACACTAAGCCAAGAAGCCAAGACATTATCTTGATTGATGATTTGACCAGATGGATCCATGATGCTCCCAAGCTAGCCTTGAACTTGCTTGATGGACGTTGCCTTGTTGCATAGCCTAGATGAGGATGGAGAACACTTGAGATGGTTTGGGAAGGCTAGCAAAATATATTTTGGTGCTAATGGTTGACCCTAGGGCTGCCATGACACCCATGCTTGTCCTTGGGGGATGATGGGAGCCTTTTTGATGCTAACATCATGGTGGAGGAGATGTTACTTGGAGATGCACCCATGCATTTTTATGATGGTTCTTGGATTGAGGAGCATTCTTGGACCCACTTTGTTGCTTGATGGAGATGCCCATTTTTGGAGGATGATGTGACATTGGAGAGCCTTTCTTCCCACACTTGTGGAGGTTTTATGACATTTTAATTATGATTTGTCATTTGTGAAGATATATTTAGGTTGGCTTGTGATCTATTATCCTTCTTGAATGCTTCAGTCAAACTTTTAGAGCTTTTTCATTGTAAATTAACGAAAAATGACTTAATTGCCTTCCTATAAATAGAGGGAAGTCATTCTCATTGGATCACCATGACACATTCTCATTTCTGTTCACTCAAGTGAGTGCGCACTAGCTCTTTCAATTTTTTCTCTTGGACAAAATGTATGAATGATGGTGTGAATTTTCTTGGGGAGGATATTTTGCATGGAGAGATTATCCTGTGGATTGATGAAGTGATTCTTGCTTGAATTGTGTAAGTTTTAATGCTACCTTCTTCTATTTTACATGTTATTTTTTGAAAGTAGGGTTTATTTTGTGCCATATTTAAAAAGTGCAATATATTTAATGAACTCTTGTTTCTATGTGATCATGCAAAATTTGTCATTCGAGAATCCATCAAAGGAACTTGTTTTGTTGCATCCTTTGACTTTAAATCTCTTGTGAAAGAAGTTGCTAGGGTTTCTAAGAAAGACAAATTAGGTTTCCAAGCTCTCTATCCAAGTCCTTTCGTCATTGACCTCGCCCTAATTGATTCCATTGCCTAATTGAATAGAGGCACGATAATAGTTGTGGGATCTTCTTCTAAAATTTGTGTTGTTTTTTTACTTCTTGGTAACTAGGTTTAGGGTTTGGTTTAAATCTATATTCAATAACATTTTTGTTCCTATATGTTTTTTCCCTTTAGGTGTATATTGCATTTATTATATTTGAAAGCCAAAATCTAGCATTTATTGCATGTTTTCACCCCGAATTTAGGGTTGACGTCTAAGATTTATGTTGTTGTTCGGTACATTTTTAACCTATGAAAGCCTAAAGTTGGCATATCCCTTGTTTACCTCTTTAGTAGCCTTCAGTCATTTCTTGACGCCATCATTTATAGGCTATTTCTTTCTTGTTATATGCTTTTGCATGCTGTAAATTCTCATACTATAGAAGCCTTAGTGTTAAGTTTAGGTATGTTCTATGCTGGAGCAATTTATTTAAATTTTCACAGTTAGCAATCACATCAGCATTAAGATAAACTGCAGATAGAACATAAATATAAATCGCAGAAGACAAGCCAACGCAAGAGGACACAAGATATGGCGCAAGCCAGGGACAAACCCCACAATGTGTGGGGAAACTCTTTGATCAAATCTTCTTATATCTTCAAAGTTCAACAGAGAATGAGAGAGAGAGAGATAGTACAATTACAACAGAAGTCAATACTTTGACTTATCTAGCATAGATCATTTCGTATCATGATGAGATCAGTTGAAGACATTCTGCTTGAACTGATTCTCAAGGTGACTCCTTCACCTATCATCATGCTGCATCTGGTTCTCTAGTTGCACCACTGCATACTACACCATGTGGCTGTCCATGTCCATGATCTTATCCTGCTGTACTTTATGTCCATGATCTTATCATGCTGCCTTTTATGTCCATGATCTTATCATGCTGCACTTTATGTCCATGATAAAAATAAGACCAGGGCTGCAACTAGATGTATGCCAAGACTATGTGTAGTTGTGGGATTACTGAGATACATATATACCAAGATTACTAGGAGACAGATCCGAACACTGTGATATCCACCGAGACTAAATATATCGAGACTGTTTGTTTCCATTGACAGGTATGCCGAGATTCACTGTCATCGTCGAAATTCTTTCCAGCATGACTATGCCGAGACATTGTTAGTGACTGTGTTAATAGTATGCTGCTGTAGGAGTACCAGGATACATATATATATATATTCTCTTATATATATTATATTTTATTATTCTATATATTATATATGCCAAGGCTACTTCTCGTAATGCGAGATCTTCTTTCTGAACTTCACCCCATCTGAGATCTTCTTCATACCCATTCGAATGCATTAGAGAAGAATACGAGTTTCTGTGCTTACTCACTGTAATCACCACCGAGATTGTATTACTGCTGTTCATTGTGTTAGGGCTGCGTAATAAAGACACCTTCATACTGCGTAAGGTATTCCTTTTGGCAGCTACAGGCCTCCCTTCTAACTGCGGCCAGATCTCTTTGACTTGCTGCGTATTTACCCTCATGTATTGTGACTAAGGGCAATCTTAAATGCTACGGTTACGACCTGCATATAAATGATTCCATGGACTGCGTTCTGGATAAGAGTCCCTCATGCCAGCGTATAACATCCTTTGAAAACAGCGTATATCTATGACCAGCATATATGAACCACTATGAACAACATATCGGTACAGCATATAAAGGGCATCTATTGACTTCGATTAGGGCTGCTTAGAACAGCGTATTAGGGCCTCCATATCTGCATAGAATCCTCATCATGAACTGTGTATAGGTTTTCATGAATAGCGTAAGAATGTCTTCTCTTACTGTGGCTAGGAGACTCCATTACAGGACTGCGTTAGGGCTTCTTGAACAGCGTGCAGGCTAGGGCATCATTTGTGTATAAACTAGGGCATCATACTGTACTTAGGTCAGCGTATACTCTTAGTGTCTCTCCTCCACCAAAACCCAAAGACATGTAGAGGAGATCACACCAAGAATACACATGCAAAATGATAACAAATCCTCATCTATTTATACCAAAACGAGGATGATGAATAGACACGTCGGTTGGGCTTCTAGAGCCTACATAAGCACTGGTCGGCTTGATAATAATTATATAAACAAAATAAATTCATATCTCCATAAATACTTATCGGAATCGGATGATCTTTGGATCAATCCTACACCTCTCGACGAGAGGGATCCAATAAAAATATCAGCTGCCATAAATAAGCCGACCCACATGGAGTTTGGCCCTAGTTGCCAATTTAACACTTACCTTATTACAACTTTTCTTGAGTTTATTCTGGTTGGTGGGAAATGTACTTGGACATTTGTAACTCTTATCTTGGGCTTTAGGCTTTGTCGGTATCTTCTCCCATAACCATTAGACTCTCATCATCCTTGAACCTTCCTTTATAAAAAACATTTCTATGTGATTTATCTGCAAGCTCCTTAGAGAGCCATTTTGCTTGGAACCCTAGTCATTTAACCTCTAAGTTTTTCCAGGGAAGCCTCTCTTGTGGGGATAATATCGTCCGACAACAAAACAACAAGGGAGAGGTCTAATTGAGATTTTGTTTGAGTGCGTGCATTTTTACTAGCATCATGACAGTGGAGTTCAACAATCAATGGCACCAACATCAAGGTATATAGAGGGCTTTGTGTGCTTGATTAAATGCTAGTTCCACACCATCACACTTGATAGAATACATTGGAAGCATTGCAATCACCACAATCCTTAAATTTTAAAAATTGTCAAGTCTGCTGGATTTTGAGTGGTATCTAAAATTGTATTTTGTCCATATGAAAGCCAACGAGGTTGGAACCACTCTCAAACATCCTAAAACAATTAATGGTAATGTTAAAAAATTAAGTAAAATGATGAAAATGAAAGATAAAGGAGAATTGTACTTTATCTTTCATTTTCTTCCTTTTACTTAAAAAATTTAACATTACCATTAATTACATAGCATTAGCAGGGCCCTAGAGTTAAATATTAGGTTTCCCCACTCATAAATTATTTTTTTTAGCAAAATTCAGGGGGATGCTCATACATGCTCCTTTATGGGGGGTGGGGGGGCGAGGAGAGGAAGGGTGGAGCCTACAAGCACCCCTTTTAGTGAAACATTTCCCCGAGTTTCCACAAAAGATGGATGTGGGAAAATATTTCTCAAGGTTTTCCCTGTTCTAAGAGCTTGAGAAATTTGGGGAACTCACCCCATACCCTTGACGATGCATCCCCATGGAACATAGTGTAAACAAATAGAAAATGAAAACAATTGAGAATGCCAACTTTGACTTTAAGAATTTAATATCGACTACTAGGGTTAGTTTTCTAACTTTCACTTTTATTATTTTACTGTTTTTATTAAATTTTTAAATTTTCTTTTTAAAGTTGATTTTCAGTGGTCCCTAGCTACAGCAGGATGAAACTGGCCATTTCAGTGATTGAAGGCTGCTTCCAGTATTGAACCAGCTGGTTCGGAACCTTCAACTGGACTGGTATGGCTCTAGAACTGGTTGGAGTGTCCAGTTTTGCTGGTTCTGGTCCACATCTAAATTCTGATAACATTGATGGGATATAGTCTTTATGAAGATTAGGATTTCTTGATCCATTTTATGTAGTGATGATCTAAGTGTTCATGGTATGGTCTCTTTGGATTGCAACCACTGTTGCAAGTTGATCAGAGAAGGCAATTGGATGGCATAATTCTTCTTTTTGGAAATATTTCTGCATGTATTTATTTGTAAGGAGTGTGAATGTCCCTCTTTAAACTGTACAAGTATCCCACGGTCTCGTGCACTTAGTTATGTTTTAAATGAACTTCGTACCAAATGAGTAATTGTTGATTTAGTGTGCTTCCTTGTGATATTTGAATTTTTGTACTGAAAACATGCATTCATTGAATAGGTTTTCTTCTAGTGAAGTAAATCTTTTTCCTTTCCTGCAGTAATGGTAGAAATTAATTAGCTTCGGATCTTTTCGTTTGGTGTCCCTTAGGATTATGCAGGTGCATCAACTTTGGACCAGTGTTTGCTTCTCTCAACGCATATGCCTGTTCCCTTTGTCAACGCTGCAACCTCCCTACTGGGCTTCCATCGTAATGGTGTAAGAATTTTATTTAACTTGTCTTCATTTTGCTTGTTGAAACTTAATTTGGTTTCATTTTAATGCATATAATGGCTGCATTTGTGGGAGAAAAGTACTCTTATGTTTAATTTTTTAGATGTTTATTGCTGATAATAGGTATGTGTGGTTCCACTTTGACCTACATTTACACTGACGTTGGAATTATATTTGTGTAAAATTATGGTTCCAAGGTTACAGTACTGGGAATGTTTGTACATTATAATGTTTTTAGTGGTAGATATAATGGCCATAACTGGCTTTTAGGCACACATTAGAGATTTGATAAAGGATTATGATGGACTTTATAATAAATTGATGTGATTGTTAGTTAATAAAACGGATTAGGTTTTCAGGTGCCACATAGCTAATTTCTGTGAGACCCAGGGTGGATTTCTGTGCTCAAAAAGTGAGATCATACATACATGTTGCCTCAGTTCCTGAGAGAGTTCATACTGCAGCTGCAGTCAGTTTACCTGGCCTAGATCATGGCCATGGGTTGTGCCACCAATAAAACTACAACTTAAGAAAGTCCTAAAGCTGTGAACTTAAGAGGGAATCAGTGTCATGATAATAAATCCTCTTCTCAGCTTAGATTGGCTCTTCTCTGATACAAGGGGGGTATTTGTAGGATAGGATTGCTTATGTTTAGTCTAACAAGGCTCAAGGGGTGCCTATGGTTAATTTTCGGTAGATGGAGTTGAGAATGACTAGGAGGGTTATGCAATAGGTGGAAATGGATAGGCAAGGTTGCTATTATAAACATATCCAAATCAGTAATGGTTGCCAATTTAATTTCTGGAAATTTAGCAAGTTTTCCTTCTAATGGTGCTCTACTCATGAATATGCTATAGCAATTAGTTGTGATCCTTTTTAATGACTTAATTAATCGGGTTTGCTTTCACTGAATTGCTATCACAGAAATGGATAAATCTGAAAACAAGAACTGCAAGTAAAGCAAAACAGGTAACACCTGATTTTGTCTTTTCCTTCAATAAACAAGTTGTCTTGTTGAATCTATTGATGTTGGTAGCATCGGACAGGAACTTCTGCACAGGTGTACTGTTGGACGTGTAGAAGTCATCCATAAAGGTTCTTTCTATTTTCTAATTGACTTTGATTAAAGATAATTATTAAAGTGAAGAGTCTTTTTCTAGAGAGTTGATTAATGTCTAAGAAAGTATTTATATTAAAGATTTAATTGTAATCTCTGCAGCCGATTAAGATGTAATTTTAACTGTCGATCTCATTGAGAGATTAGAGCTATGGAGACTTGGTTATCAGTTCAATGTTATAAAAGAAAGTCAATCTGAAAGGAAAGAGCACAAAGTGTTAGAAAAACTGTCAGGCCAGGGTAACTCCAGAATGAATGAGCGAGAGAAACTGATTGCTATTATTCATTAGCTGACATATATTTATATACATAAATACAGGCGGATCAGTTCATCTTCTGGATGACTGTCCAGTTCACCCATCCGTTTCGGATTAGGTGTCAACATTCCCCCCCTTAATCTGAAGGGATGTTGGTGAGTCCAAGCATCATTCTGAATCTTTCAAGCTTTTCTCTTCCAAGCGCTTTGGTGAAGATGTCTGCAATTTGCTCATTTGTGGAACAATGACGGAGATGGATTGTTTTGGCCTCAACATGATGTCAGATCAGATGATATTTAGTAT
>APFE031513410.1:343612-358273 GCA_000404065.3 Pinus taeda
TGCAGAGGTGTTGTCAATCATGAGTGGAGTTGATTGTACTTGTTTTACCTGCAAATCTTCAAGAATTTTCCTGAGCCACACAATTTCTTTCGTTGCTTCAGCTGCTGTCACGTATTCTGCTTCTGTTGTGGAATCTGTTGGAACTGATTGTTTGCGTGATCTCCAAGAGATAGCTCCTGATCCAAGACTCATAGCATATCCTGAAGTAGATACTCTAGTTTCTTTGTCTCCATCGAAGTCTGAATCAGAGTATCCAATGAAGCTGAAGTCGTCCACCTGTGTATACTTGATTCCAAGGTCTTGAGTTCCCTTCAAGTACCTTAGAACTCTTTTGCAGCAGACCAATGTCCCTCACAAGGCTTTTGCATAAACCTGGAGAGGATTCCAACAGCAAATGAAATGTCTGGTCTGGTAGTAGTGAGGTAGATGAGACTTCCTACAAGCTGTCTATACTTTGTTGCATCCTCAAATTCCTTTCCTTCAATAGATGTGAGCTTTAAGTTTTGTTCCATTGGAGTAGAAAGAGGATTGCACTCTGTCATGCCAAATCTGTTTAACAAATCTCCAATGTATTTCTTTTGAGAAAGAAATATGGATTTTGGATGTTGGGTTACTTCAATGCCAAGATAGTAATGAACATAGCCCAAATCATTCATTTCAAAGATTTTTCCTAATTCTTTCTTTATGGATGCAATATAACTTTCATTGTTCCTTGTCATTAAAAGATCATCTACATATACCACAAGATATACAACTGTTTTTCCAACTTTCTTGACAAATAAAGTTGCATCATCAAGATCAAAATGATTGAAGTTGAGTTTCAGAAGATGCTCAGTTAGCTTTTCATACCAGGCTCGTGGTGCTTGTTTGTGGCCATACAAGGACTTCACAAGTTTGCATACTTTATGTTCATGTCCTTTCACAGCAAATCCTTCAGGCTGGGACATAAATTTTTTTTCTTTTAGATCTCCATTCAAGAAGGCAGTTTTTACATCCATTTGCTGGACTTTCCAACCGTTCTGAGCTGCCAGTGCAAAGAGTGTCCGGATGGTGGCCCATTTTTCTATGGGAGAAAAATTTTCCTCATAATTAACCCCTTCCTTCTGTGCGAAACCTTTTTCAACAAGCCTAGCTTTGTGCTTGTCAAGTGAGCCATCATCTTTGTACTTGTTTTTGTAGACCCACTTGCAGCCAATTGGTTTGGTTCCAAATGGAGGATCAACCAGCTTCCAAGTGCCGTTCTTTATGAGAGCATCATACTCCTTTTGCATTGCTTCTTTCCATGCATCGTGAGAAGCAACTTCTTTAAAGGAAGTTGGTTCAAAATCTGTAGACAAGTTCAATTCATAATCATAAGAAACATCCATATCAATAGGTGAATTAGAGTCATCTACATTATCTCCATTTTGTCGATTTTTATTTTTGGTTCCTGTTTTTCCAATTTCATCAGGATGAACACTTTCAAGTGTCTTTGTCAGCCACTTTGGGGGACCTTTCTGAGATGGTCTAGGCTGCTCTGTTGATTGAGTTGGGAGTGAATCAAGATTGAGTGTCCCAATTCTATCAATTACATCACTTAAAGCATCATCCGTTGTTGGAGTTTCAGACGGGAGTGAATCTTCTTCAGAAGAAGATTCCACATGTTGATCTAGTATAGGAATCCCCCCTTCAAGATGTGGAATTTGATTTTCAAATTCTTGAAATGATTTCATTTTTGCGAATCTATCCAAGCGATCAAGTTGCCGCTCAACAACATTGTCAGATTTGGATGATTCAAGAAAAATTACATCTCTAGATATAACAAACTTTTTATTTTCTTCATCATAGAGGCGGTATGCTTTGGAGGTATTTGAATACCCCAAGAAAATACACTTACGACTTCTAGCACCAAGTTTGTTTCTATGTACCTTTGGTATCAAAGCATAACAGGTGGAACCAAAAATCCTGAGATGTTTGACCGAAGGAACATGTCCATACCACAATTCATAAGGAGTCTTGTTCTTATAGCACTAGATGGAAATCTATTCTTTATATATGCAGCACATAGAACAGCATCAGCCCAAAACATTATCTTTACATTTTTGAAAAAAAGCATGGATCATACCATATTCAAAATTGTTCTGTTCATTCTTTCAGCTACACCATTCTGTTGGGGATTATAAGGCACAGTTGTTTGATGTTTAATCCCATGTTGGCGAAGATATTGTTCAAATTCATTTGATGTATATTCTTTTCCATTATCAGTGCGAATAGACCCAATATGAGATTGTGCATCATTTTCAATCCATTTATGAAAATTCTTGAATGTTAGGAAAGCATCAGATTTGTTCTTCAATAAATAAACCCAACACATTCTGGTGTAGTCATCAATAAATGTCATGATATATTTATTTCCATTTGCAGAAGGAACAGGCATTGGACCACATAAATCTGAATGAATAAGTTCAAGCTTCCTATGTGCTCTTGAATGTGAGTCATGAAATGACTGTTTGCTATGCTTTCCTAGAATGCAAGCATCACATTGCTTAAGTTTTCTAGGAATTGTAGGCAAACCAGCCACACCATTTTTCTTCAATAAACGGAGAATGTCATAGTTTAAATGTCCAAATCTAGCATGCCATAATAAACTTGATGGAAGTGTACCTTCTTCATGATGAGTAATATATGAGAAATGTTGTTTATGAGCAGATGTTCCTTGCAGTTTGAGAAGTCTTTCTTCTTCTATTCCCCTCATGACAGGTGAGTGATCAGATGATTTTCTCACCTCAAGCTTGCCATCAAACATATGAATGGAGTGACCTTGCTGGCGGATGTGGACCAAGGACAGCAAGTTTCTCTTTAGCTGTGGGAGATATAAAACATGATCAAGAAGAAAGTTTGGTAGACCAGGTAGTTTAAGCCTGATTGTGCGAAGCCCTGATGGCTTGATTTTTGACTGATCTGCAAAGTAAACTACTCCATCAACATTGTCAGTGAAATCTTCAAAAAAGTCTTTTCTATGAGTCATATGACAGGTTGCTCCTGAATCAAGCAGCCAATCATTTTTCCAGGAAGCAAGTGAAGTGTTAAACAAATCTTCATTTACTCCAATGTTACATTGTGCCTCAATATAGTGAGCGGATTCAGGTGCTTTACCTTTGTCTGTATCATCATTTTTACCTTTCTGTTGGTTTCTTCTCTGCTCAATTTTGTCCCATGGTAGCTTGCATGTAGAGGCATCATGTGATCCATTTCTTTTGCAGAAAATACAATGTAAGTCTGCCTTTTCTCCTTGAAGATGTCTTCCCCCCCTGCCTCTGAAGTATCTTCCTCTTCCTCTTCGTCCACCTCTTCCTCTTGTAGAATCTTGAGCAGGATGTTTTTCTTTATTAGCCATGCATACAGTTTCTTCAGAAGATTCAGGGATTGTTTTCTTTCCAAAGGCTTTTTCCCTTTCAGCAAACTTTTTCACAAGAGATTCAAAGGTTATATCCTTAAGATTTCCATTTTCTTGCAAAGACTTAAGATAATTTGAGTATGTAGGATATAGTGCCTTGAGAAAAGCAATAAGAGATATATCTAGCTGAACTTTAGTGGAATTGATATCATGCACTATAGATTTTATTTCAGATGCAAGTGCAAGAGGGTCATTATTTTGCAGTTCAAGAGTGAAGAGTTTGATCATAAGTTGGACGACTTCAAGTGCAGAATGTGAGTCATAGAGCTCTTTCAGCTTTTGTAAAGCTTCAAAGGCAGTTGAACATGTTGTAAGATGACGACTCACCTCCTTTTTTACAGACGCTGCTATTAATGCATAGGCTTTGTTGTTCTTGTTTTCCCAGATGGAAAGCTCTTTGTCTGATGTGGGCTTTTCTGGGTCACTATCTCCTTCTCCGACACACACTCCTTTCCACAGCTCATTGAAAGTGAGGGTGTGTTGTACCATCCGGGACCAGTCAGGATAGTTCTCCTTGCCAGTGAGAACTATTCCTATCATAGAGATGATTGAATGCATTCTGTAAAGGTTACTTCTGCTGAAAAAAAACTTTTGCTTATATATACTTCTGATGGAAAGATACTCTTAAAAAAACTTCTGCTGCTTTGAAAAAATGATGGAAAATTACTATGTATATCTCTGCTTTAAAATGATTTTGTTATGGAGAAAAATCATTTAAAATCTACCTTATATCACCATATATATATGCAAAATCATTCCATATTCAAAATGCTGTTATCACCCAATTTGTCTCATCTTAAAATCACCATATATATCTCAGCTTAAAATCACCATATCATATTCAAAATTATGCTATAATATGCTTAACCAACATTGCCATAATAAACTTCAGAACAGTTGGACAACACTCATATAAATATAGTATTTGATGATCTCTTGGCATTCAATATCTTTATTTCAACATAGTTCGATCACAAATAAAAGTGCATGATTCACATAATGGAATGTCTAACAACAGAGAATACGAAGCCAGCATCTAAAACTTGGTAGAACAGGAAGCCTTTACACGGCAATGCTTTTAATGTCCACTGAAATTCATTTCCCTACATGACAATGCTTTTACTGAGTCAAATAAATTCCCATAAGACCTAACTATATAACATATGCTGATGCTGATTCTCGAACTATACAAGATATATGATGATGTCGATTCTCGAACTATATAAGATATGATGATGCCGAGAGTTAAGAGCCGGAGTTAGACTTGAAAACCAACATGTTTACAAACTTTCCATTATCTAAATCCAGAGCTAGCACGCAGGCCAAGGTTGGCGCAAGGCGAGGGTAGGCGCAAGGCGAGGATTCAAGGCGGGCAAAGAGTGTAACCCAACAATAATGGCATTTCAGAAACACAATTCGATAGTTCAACGAATGATACCAAATTCGATAGTTCAATTTGATAGTTCAACAAATGGGACCGCAGCTCTACAAATGTGTCCACCACGCAGGCGCAAGGCGAGGATTCAAGGCGGGCAAAGAGTGTAACCCAACAGTAATGGCATTTCAAAAACACAATTCGTATGATAATGAATATCTTTATTTCAGGTGGAAAAAAAATTTCATAACACTGCAAACAGTCATACGTTTAAAACGCTGCAGAAAGGCGACTGGCAAGGACGAATGGGTAGGGTAGGAAAATTTCAACGAATGCAAACAGTCATACATTTAAAAAACTGTTCACGCGGATCCATTTCTCAATCCATTAAAAACAGTCATACGTTACCAATGTCAGGCCAGGCGTTTCAATGAAGGTAGCGGCAGTCTTCAGGCAGCGCCAGGCTCCAGGTATTCCAGGGATGTCAGAGACTGAGCAGCTCTCAGGCAGGAGTTACAACTATTTCTGGGACCTGTGCTCTGATACCATGTTGAAGTTGTTAAGACAACTAATGCGATGGTCATTAAACCTACCCTAGGTTTCATAAATTTTGCAAGCTCAGAGAAAGGTAAGTGGGAAGGCTAGATATATCCCATATAATGAAAGTAATTAGATTCATTGTGGTCATTTCAAAATGTAAGTCTGTAGATGTAGTAGCCGCATAGAAAGAAAACCAGAACTCCACTTGATAGATAAGAGAATTCAACACTTTTGAGTATGTAGGAGGTGTCAACACTTTTGTTGAAGTTGTTAAGACAACTAATGCGATGGTCATTTCAAAATGTAATTCTGTAGATGTAGTATCCGCATAGAAAGAAAACAAGAACTCCACTTCATAGATAAGAGAATTCAACACTTTTGAGTATGTAGGAGGTGTCAACACTTTTGAGTATGAAGGAGGTGTCAACACTTTTGTTGAAGTTGTTAAGACAACTAATGTGATGGTCATTAAACCTAGCCTAGGTTTCATAAATTTTGCAAGCTCGGAGAAAGGTAAATGGGAAGGCTAGATATATCCCATATAATGAAAGTAATTAGATTCATTGTGGTCATTTCAAAACGTAAGTCTGTAGATGTAGTAGACGCATAGAAAGAAAACAAGAACTCCACTTCATAGATAAGAGAATTCACGCATCTAACACGTATTCTTACCACTCCCCCAAATTATGTGTAGTGAAAGAAAACAAGAACTCCACTTCATAGATAAGCGAATTCACCCATCTAACACATATTCTTCCTACTTCCCCAAATTATGAGTAGTGTTGTGACCTAGAATAGAAATAAATGCATATAACTCAAACTCCCTCTCTCTGACATAGAAATGTATATGTATAATAATTCCACCTTGAAGAAAATATTTCGAGGTTGATGGTTTGTACCAAAAAATAAAAATAAAAAAAATTGAATCAATGAATATTATTACATGTTTTTTTAAAATGTATTTATGTTTAACTAATATATTTATTCTTTTAATAATAATAATAATAATAATTAAAAAAATGAAATAATAATTTAGTTATGTTTTATGATATTGATATTTATAATGAAGATGTAATTTTGATATGTTTATCAATGTTTACCAATCTTTTAATTTATATGATCATCCTAATTTAATTATAATTAACAAAAGACACTTTTCAATACTAAAATCACAGAACCATACATCTTTATAATTCACAGACTCGTTTAATTTATATGATCATCCGAATTTAATTATAATTAACTAAACACATTTTTCAATACTAAAATCATAGAACCATACAGCTTTATAATTCACAGACTTGATTAACTATGGAACCATGGTGCAATTTGAAGGAAAGAAAAAATTCCTACCAATTTCTTGTTTTAGTATTTCTATATTGTATTCTTTCATGTGGGCATCATCTTAAATTAACCTTTTATTTCCTAAAGAAATTTACTTGTATTTTTATTTCCCTCTTAATTGATCACAAATTAATTAATTATAGAAAATATCATATCAACACATATAATATTAAGTATGTGGTATGTGTTCAGGCCATACATTTTGACGAGGTGTGTGTTTAGGCCATACATATTGAATGAGGTGGCAGACCCTTCATGTCCAGAGAATCAGTCATGATGAATTGAAGTGCTGGAAACTTTATCTAGAAATTAAGCCCAAAAGGTTACTTAAGGAGAAGAATGAAAAGAAGGCAATTGCAGTAGTCCAGCAAGATCTAGGTTTAGATTCAGGTGATGAAAGGAGGATAACCATCATGGTTACGATAGGTAAAACCTCCAACATTAGTTCAAGATAAAAAACTATTGCATATTCATCTAACATAAATCCTCCACATGAGGATAAGAGATTTGATTTGTTTAACATAAGGATAACTTCTAAGCATACAAAGATAGATACAATGTTTGATAGTGGATCACAGGCGAATCTAATCTCTGAATATTTAGTTAAAAGTTTGCGTTTGGAAAGACAAAATCATCGAAGACCTTACCCATTAGGATGGCTAATCAATGGAAACATCATGTAATAAATGAAGAAAAAGTGATTCAAACAAATCAACAGCTAAATCAATACTTTTAAAGTCAAACTAAGTTGCAGCAAGTTCACTTAGTAAATTGGAAGCATAAAAGTATGTCAATTCAAGTAGCTGGCTTGATATCAAGTATATCTTTGATTGTCTCTATCATTATGAAAAATAGTTTGTCTATACATATTGATGGTATTAAACATCATCCAGTAGAGACTATTTTCAAAGATTGTGAATCACTAACTCATGGTTCTTAGTGGAAAGAAATCAATTGCCATGTTGATAACAGGTTGTTTTCCCACCATCGTAAGTTGTTCATATCGTAGATGGATGAAAAAGGTCATTGACTCAAAACGTTCCATGGTCAACATCATCATGGTCATCATTTTCGAGTGATTGATCAAATGTATTGGTACATCATTAGGTCAAGGTGGAAAGAGAGGGAGTTCTACCCTCATCGACTAATTTTTTCGTCAAACTTTTGTGGTCCAAAAGCTTTCAAGTGGAGAGGAAGTCTCGAGGAGAATTCCATTGATTCAGTTGCACAAGTGTTTAAGTGTCATCATCAGTATTCAGTGTCGTCGTCAATTCCGTTAAGATTCGAAAATTTGACAATGTTGGTTATGGATTAGGTTTTTCAGGTAATGTTTATGGTATATATGGCGTTGAGTGGATATGGGTTTGTACATAGCTGTCAACTTGTGTGCATCAATAGTTCCGCTAGGATTGGTTGATGACATGTGTCCTGTCATTGCCTCACAGATTGATCACCATTTTGGGTTGTCATCCACTTTGCAGGGTTTTATATGATTTGTCGACATAGCTTATCGTCCTATGATATTAGTACAAATGTCACTTTTTGATGAAGAAAAGGTACATAGGTTATTTTGTGAAACCTAAACCTAATACAAACCTAATGCTAAAAACCTAAACCCTAAGTGCATTAACCTAACACCTAAGCCCCAAACCATGTATCAAAGCCTAATTCTATACCTAATGAATCATTGCCTAAGTCTAAACCCCTAAACCTATGATCATATAACTCTCAGACTATATTCATATGTTAACACATTGTAAAAGAAATATAAAAACAAGACCATAGGCCTTCACTGCAACCACATCAGAGGTTAGTTGCCACATGTAACCACTAGGCAGTTGTCACATGCAGGAGGTTAACGAAGCCATCACTGGAACTGTCGGGATAGCCGACAGATGTGAGGTCGCAGTTAGACTACCCCGTTCACATGCAGTCGGTCAATATCCTCCAACCGGTTAGTAAATCAAAAGCAGTCCTGTGGTTATTATAAAGTTTATTTATGGTTCTTTGGTTGAAGTTGTTAAGACAACCAATGCGATGGTCAATAAACCTAGCCTAGGTGTCATGGAACCACAAGAATGAGTTCTAAAACTCAACCTGAGGCAACCAAATTCACCCTGAATTCAACCAAGGTGGTTTTCATGAACCTAGAGGCTTGTAAAAGGTGAAGTTTTCCTTCATTGATGAGAAGAGTGGTTTTTTGACTTTTTGCTGGCAGATTCTAGAGGTCATAGGCAATCATGTTTTTGGTGTTATAGGAGCATCCGAGGTGAGAATTGGAATTCGTAAGAGGCGTTGGAAAGCTGGTTCAGAGGAATATCTAATGACAGTGCCCAGAGGTTCCTGGGTGCACATTCAAACTGATCAAATCTCTGTGTAACCAACACCTTCTTTTCATTCCTAGTAAAAATGGTCGCCCATCTTGAAAGTGGAAATGGAGATGTAGGCCATCCAGGACGAACTCCGTCATCAATATTGATGTCTGGTATCAATGTGTTTTTACTGTTTTCACTTTTGTTATGTATCTTTATTATGTTTAATCAACTGTCGTAAAGTCGTCTTCTCAAGCAGATTGCCTCGATTTCCACAATATCAGTTAACATTCAAATCATTAATTGTCAATTAATTCTACATCAGTTTTAGTTTATGATCATTTTAGATCAGTTACGTAGGCATGGGGTTTAAAATTTGACTAGCTCAATCTCATTCTCTTAAACATGCCCAATTAGGAACTCTCAGAGGCCATGAGAATCACAATCTACTAATTTCATATCGAGCTCTCGTGGCATCATGTATCTTTTTATACCAGGGTTTGGCCTTGAAATGACTTTCTAAACTATAAAACAATTCCTATAAAGGTTCATGTTTTTGAAATAAAACTTCTACTTCAGGAACTTCAACTCTCCATTCATCCAAAAAATAATGAAAACTAAAAGAAAATTTTTAATAAAACATCTGCCTACATCTCGAGATCGTTCCTTCCAACTACCTTCACCTAGGATAATCGAATTGTTGAACATTCTCCAATCGTCTAACATATAATCCAAAGGCTCAATTTGATAAATATGGACAGGAGGGAAGTTATTTTCAAAGGGGAATGCCTTATGGTATAAATATAGAGGAGGGAAGTGATTCTGTAACTATTGATCTCATTGTCCCCTTGCACTTTCCTACTTTCCATTGCCTTCTTTCTCCAAATCCAATGTGCTCCAAGAATTCTCCAAGAAAACTCTAAGTGTGGAAGTGTGTGAGAGAGAATGAAATAGAAGGGAGCTCGCAGCTAAAGATGCAAAAATCTAACATTGAAAAATGACATGCACTGATCCTCAAAAGTATATCTATAATTGAGGCCTCTATTTTCCCCATTTTCCTCTATTTTTCCTTAAATTTCATTCTCATGAAAATATGTGACCTTTCACCTTTCTTTTCTCCTATTTTCCATTATTTTCATAAATAAATGTCAATAAATGTCTCTTTGCGTTTACCATTTCCTTTTCTAATTTGCTTTAGCCATAATAAACCAAATGAATACCTAGGATTTTATTCCCAATATTCGCCTTGGGATATGTCTCCCATGACCTTGGTCTTATTTTTTCCTTTATTAACTTTATTACATGTATTTGTATCCAGGGTTATTACATAACACTCCCCCTTAGGGGAACACCATCCTTGTTCTTCAATGACACCTATAACTAGTAAGACCACTAAAAACTGAAACATACTACCCCATAGAGATTTATAACCCAGTTCATTACAATATTTATAATGACTTCTTAATGAAAACATGACAACCATACTAGATCTTTATAACACAACTCATTACAATACATACAATCAGAACCACATATACTCATGAACCATTTCTTCAACTAGAAAATAATCATACTTTCTATGGAGCTTTAACCACAAATCGATAGAGTTTTTACAATAATATAAACATATATACATATGTACATTTACTTAACCAACAAATAAAAGGATATGGTGCCCATATAAGCAACAAGGGAATCTATAGGCTCACACCTCCACCCTCAAAGTAGTACTAGGATTCACCTCCTTCTTAGGAAGTCTAGAATCCACTGCCAAAGACAAACCTACATCCATTGTCCAGCGATAAAATCGCGTGCCACTTGTCTTCTCAATGAACAACTACTAGCTCATTTTTATAGGGGACACCCTTGTTGGGAAAAATACTGAGGGGGGTGGCGGTGAATCAATATTTTAAAACTCGCTTAAACCTTTCAATTTCTTATTTAGATTTTTGTATGCTCATTAAGTAAAACATCGTATACACGCACCAACGAAGAAGGACAGCTACACATATCCAATTAACTAACTTTTCATATATTTTTCCATTTGTTCTACTTTAACGAGTGTATCATCACTTCATTAACATTCAATTAAAAAGTATCCATGAGAAGTAAAAAAAAAATAAACCATCATACATAATCATCATAGTAACACATGAGGAGACCATAATTTTTAGGTGGAAATTCAATGTGTAGAAACCATCATTATTGTTCTCTTTGTCTTCATCCTTTATTATAAATGAAAACATCTTACAATCTTGTACTGGCACATACTATTACCAATACACAATCACCTACCTACACAAGGATACAATCTTCTCTCATTCTCCAACACCCTCTAGAAGGGAAATCCAATCCCCTGATCTCATTTATTGGTACCCACCAGAAGAGAGCTCCAACCTCCTAATCATATTTACCAACTACCAGTTCATATTGATTTATCTTCTTCTTGTTCATATTGTTTTGATCGATCTACTGGATTCTGCTATTTGAAAGTAGAAGTAGATTGTTCTCATGTGCTTTAGTACATTGCATGAGCTTGTAAATCTACAATATTTTCTATAGTTAACATAGGTTTTGATATCCTACTCATCTAGAAGGCATGATATCCTTGTCTTCCAGATCATGTAGTTGGATGCACCCTCTCAAACCGATCCTAATCTCGCAGCCCATGAGCTGCCATGTTTGCAAGTGAAATGTCAAATTGCCTCCTCTCTCTTTTGCATTGCTGCTGGGCTGGACTACGGACCCCATCTCGGAGTTAGTAGATCTGCGGCTCCCTCCTACTCCTTAGCAAATCAGAATTCAGATTTCTTCGCTGGAAGTCATTGGAGGAAGAAGTCCCTTAAGTGTGTCTTCTTCTCACCCCACTGACGCTATTTTGACAATAGCTGCTACAAAATATCTGTGTCCCAACTGAAGATATGCTCTACAAGGAAACATATGCTTCTCACTTCTACCTCTAGAAAGCTTTGATTTGGAGATCAAATTTCTCTATCAACCCACTCTGAAAAATCGAATTCTCCTCCAAACTTTGACCTCCTTAGCCCAAGAATTGTGCTGCCTCTAGGGTCTCAAATTGCTACCTCTGCAGTAATTTCAAATTCCTCTTCCTTTCTGCTTCTGATCTCTTCTGCTCATTATTTGTTTTGTTATACCATGTGAAAATTTAGTTAGTTGATTCCTACTACAACAACTAATGTTAATTCTTCTTATTGTTAATTTGATTAAACAATTTACTTGTTGTGTGCTACGACAAATATTGAATTAAATACACTACGACATACACAAATAAAAATGGTGGAAACTAAATACAAGATAGACGAGAAATAATTATCACACACATGTACACAATTATTTCTGGACAAATGTCCCCGGAAAAACTTAGTGTGGGAAAACTAGTGCAGTACGTAAGGGTTTACCTGATTAAGGAGTAGTAATCTAAGTACAAATCTATGGATGCTTTAGAACTAGAAATCCATGTAGAGAAAACATATGAAAAACATCTAGTGAGAAAGTTCCCACTTCCATTGGTAATCCGAAACTAACCTTAGCTCAAGTTGCGCTGCCCCTTGCTGCGTCTGTGCTGCCTTTTCATCACCTTAATCAGTTTTTTGTCAGCCTGTTGGCGCAAGTGTAGCTCCCTCCCTATGCTCCTGATTAGCTTCTACTTTCGGAAATATATCTTTTGGCTCTCCAGGCTCCCACTCTATCTTCTTCCTCTAAAACTTGACTTCTCCTCATTAAATACGAATCTCCCTCTAAAGGTACGTGCTACCTCTCTTCACTGTGTCAACATTTCTGTGGAGTACATTTTGTCTCTACTATGCACTCCTCAGATCTAGAAAAGCTTTCTTCAAAATACTATCTCTGCCTCTGAGTGCAAGAAACCACTTCAAATATCTATTTGGTAACTTTTGCATCACTCCCTTCAGAAATTTTATCTCTGATATCTTACTCGATGTTCTCTCCAACTTCTGAGTAAGTCTTCTCTTATGATCATTCAGTTGAGAACCAATGACCCAGATTAGATTCTAATCAATAGCTCAAATAATTTTTGATTGATCCTCGTCTTCTTCTAGAAGTTTCACCCATAGATTGATTAATACCATTTAATTAATTTAATTTCCTAAGCTTAGACTTAGGGACCCATTAAAAATAATTAATTATTTTAATAAAACTGTCTCGAGGTGGAATTTCCCAAAATGTTTTTTACGTATTATGGAATACATGTTCCCAAGCCTCCCTACAATTTTTTAAGCTTACAGCACATCGGATACTATTGGAAATAAACAATTTGCACCTTTATAAGTCATGCTAGCCAAATATTCTAGCAATCAAAAGTGCATATCATCATGTTTATATTCATATCATCATTAAGTTTGAAATCGTCCTTTTACAAAGAGTGATATGCATGACATCTACAATTTAAAATGGAAATTAGAGAACCAATCATATATCGGAATCTTCCATTCCTGTCATTTGAAATTGTGATGTCAACACATTCATACAATGCACAACCATCATCAAAATTATATAGTAGAGCCCCACTTCCTTCTCGACAAATAATGAGGGTGATCCATTACTTGTGTTAACATTTCCAAAAAACTTAAATATTACAATTCATCATGAAATCAACAATATGGGTAGTAAAACGGTTTTCACACTAGAATACAAGTGTACACCTCAACTTCACATTTTTGACCTTTTCAATTGTCCATAAGGCCAAAAGTGCCAGCTCTTCAAACTCAAAACAACCTAGATATTTTTCAAATTGGGGCGCATTACTAAACATTAAAACCCACTATTCACATTAAGAAGTTGTGTTTTGAGAAAGATACAAGTTCCTTTTATTCCATTTTATTTCTAATGATATACTAGTCAATTGTAGTCATAGGTCGTTATGGTAAATTTCTAGTGAGTATTCTAAGTGAGCGATGAGTCATTCCTAAAAAAATACTCATTTTACTCTCTAATATTTAGTTTTGAGCTATTTCAACTAATGTATTTCGGAATCATATATTTGGAGAGCATTTTCTAGGCAATGTAAGGAAATGTCACTTGATAAATAGGTTTAGATGTTTCTAAATTTACATTGTTACCATATTAATATAAATATGTCCCAAAAGTAAAAATAATATTACACTTTTTAATGAATTCAATGATTAAGAAATAGAGTAAATTAGAAAAATAAAAGCATTTGTTACCACTTATGTATACTTTTATTTCATTCTTCCTTCTCAACATCTATAGCTATATTCAAATGACAAATCTTTGATGTAGAAAATTATTAGATATAGGAAGAATGAGATCTCATACAATAGATATGATGTAATAACTTATTATAATAAGGTTGTTAGGTATGAATTCTCTCAATTTTCCTATATGACCATAGTCATTACTAAGACTTTTGTTGAACAACATGGCAAGTGGTCCAAATCATACGTATGAGTTCCTTGTTTCATTTGAAGCACATGTCATTTCTTCTAGAAAAAATTACAATGAGAAACAAAAAAAAGAACAAAAATATTTAAGGATGAACATGCAATACTATGAAGCATTTAGTTCATATCTTAGAGTTGATTCATGACTAAATTTACATGCATGCCATGTATAGTTCTTTTATGATATAGGAATGGGTTAAGAAATATATATAT
>APFE031513415.1:2524-78430 GCA_000404065.3 Pinus taeda
GCAGCTATCATACACCATAGCATCTATCACTAGTATCGAGACTTGTAATCATTTTCTTAGCCAATCAAAAATCAGTAGCAAGATGTGTCAATCACCAAAAACTTCAAACCATAATGCCAACAATGCATTATTCGAAGCATATGCTCCCCCTAAACCTGTGCCAATCCATCATTAAATACAGCAGATAAGTGACTAAACCACATTAGACTTTTGAACTGCTGCTTTCCTTCAAAACATCATATACGCGACTATGCAGTGTCTAACTCACATATATATGCAACTTGTCTTCATGATACCAGCGTATGAGATTTAGAACACTGATTTTCCACACTTTCAGCTTCCTTTGAGTCTGTCATGTTTGTGTACTCTGCTATGCCACATATTTCTAGTTGTACTTCCTTTTTCTTCCATATCTTTAACTGTGTTGATGTTTTCTCCTTTTGGTATGGTGCTCGAAATCTTCTCCTACATTCCTTTGCTATGTGTCCAAGCTTGTTACATGCATAACATCTTACATGTTTCATATTCCTTCTATACCAGTCAATGGCTTTGTGACCAAACATATTGCATGGAAAACAATATCCCTTAAAGTACCTCGAACGTGATGATATTTTTATGTGACGGTCTTGAACCATTCTACTTCTGCATCTCGCTGTAACATGTCCAAGATTATGACCTACATAACATTCAACATTATTCATCAGAGAAAAAAATAATCTGTCACTTCCACAGTTAGGAGAAAAAAATATTCTTTGAGGAATTTCTTTCCTTGGCTGTTGATGGGGTTGTCTTCTCATCTCCTTTTTAAGTATTTTAGATTGTGCATTAGAGTTCCTTGCCTTATTTTGTGAACTAGATTCACCTTCAACAGATTCGTAATAACCAAGACCAGTTTTGATCTCAGGCGACCTTTGACTACTAGGAATATAATCCAAAATCTTAGTATTGTCTTGAAATCATAATAGTTTATCCTTTTCTTCTAATTTACCTTTCAAGGTATTTACCTCAACTTGATGTTGTTCTTCCTTTTCCAGACATTGCTTCTTCAAAATTTCTTCAGACTTTCTTCCTTCTTCCACTTCTTGCCTTAGTTTGAGAATCTCTTTTTCTTGTTCTTCATTCGGCTCCTGCAACATTTGATGAACTCTGAAGGCACATTCCATCTGAGCTTTTAAGATGATAATTTCTTCTTTGAGGGCACTCTCCCTTTTGCTAGGTAGATCTTGTTGATCTATGATTTTATCTGATGCTTCATTTGCTTTTCCATCTTCAATCTGAGGTGATTTAAGATCTGAATACTTGCTTCCACTCAATGCCAGGCTGTCATTGTTCGTTTGAGCTATCTTCCTCTTTTGACGCACTTTCTTTCCCATTGTTCTATGCATCTCCTTCAAGCGAATCAAGCTTCTACCAAAGGACCGACTCTGATACAAATTGTTGGAAATAATACTGAGAGGGTGGGTGAATCAGTATTATCACATCAAACACTTTTTCATTTCCATATTCAGATTCATATACGTGACTTTAGTTAAGGAAAACTGCGTGTATACACAATTGTGTGTAATGCAACAAGCGTGTATCAAATAAACTTATGATTCAGTTAGTTTATCCTTAATGAGTGCATCAGAACATTATTAACCATATGAATAGTAAACATGAGCAATAAAGCAGAACAGATCATCACACATAAGCAACACACATGAACACAAAGACGTAAGGTGGAAACTCAATGTGGGTGAAAACCACGTGCTACAATTCGTCTCTATCTTCCTTTAATTAGAAACTTCTTTTTACAATATTTTTGTGCTGGAGCAGTCTTATACCAGTACATAGGCTTCTACTTGTAGAAGGCTACAACCTTCTCTCATTTTCCAATTTCTACTAGAAGGAAGCTACAACCCCCTTAGCTCTTGTAATAGCCGATCCGTTTACTAGTACGTAGGTGTCGGCCTACTGAAGGCTCCAACTTTCACTCGTTTTCCAGCTGCTACTGGAAGGGAGCTCCAACCCCCTAGCTCTTGTACTAGCCAATATATTTACTAGTATGTAGGCACCGACCTATTGAAGGCCATGGTCTTCTTTCTTCCTCCAGGGACCATGTTTCATAAATTTTCATACTAGACCCATCAACAACAGTGAAACACAAAATTAATAATCACTATAATACACCCATCAACTACACCTGCATCATCAATCTCTGAAACACCCAATACTGAAACATTAAAACCTTGTCAACAACACAGTCACCAGAACATAGAACAGACAACATAACTCTGCAACAATAATCAGATTCAACTGCAACTTCAAATATCATATATCATAATGTATATGCTACTATGATGAACCAAACCGGCGTACATACATGCTTTTACCAAAGCCAACCCGCGTACAGATCTGCAAATATTTACTCATAACTTTGCAATTTTTCCATACTTTAGTCATACCTAGATCATAACATTCATACCATAAAACATGTGTCAATAATTTAGATCTAGTATATCACATAATGATAATACATTCCAAGCCTTATGATCCTGATCTATCCTCCATCATCAACTGCATAGGTGCATCCTTGATTTAGATCAAACTAAGCATCTCAAACCCATAACCAACATACTAGATCTCACACTTCATCATATATTCAATCCTTGCACACTTGCACCTTTGGCCTAATGATCTTCTCCTTATATAGGTTTAGGATTCTCTCAATACCATGGTCCAAAACTATGTAGAACTAATACCTTGGACCCAATACCTGGGGTCAATACTTCAGACCAAATACCATGGACCAATACCAAAATACCATGGACCAAATTCGACGGACCAAAACTTAGTTTTCTGACATGTACGCGCCTTTCCTTCTGTGAACCTGCATGTGTATGTATACGTGCCTTTTGTTCTGATAATCTGTGTGTATACGCACTTTCATCAAAGTTAACCTGCGTATACCTTTCTCTTGACCTGCTGCACTATGATCTGTCATCTGAGTGAGTTGCCATCAAGGACAACACATGTATCATAATTCCAACACTCAGGGCTTGGAGCACTCAGTTCCTGTGTCAAGAGACTTTCTCTTGCACAGAAGTAGATTCCCCTTTACTTAGTTTCTGAAATACTTTCGAAATATGAAAGATGTGCTGAAAAGGAATTACAACTGTGAACGGAATCCTAAAGTAAACTAGCTATGAAGAAGAAAATGCTTCAACTCATTAAAATTCTTAAGGGAAATAAACTTCATTAGATAAAAACACTTACAGAGGAATCAATCAGTAGAATAAGTACTTTGCATGTGTCAACCAATTTTGGTACTTCACCCACAATAACGACATTCTTTGCAAGTATAATATGGTAGTTTAATATAATTTCTTCCAGATCATTTAGATACGAACTTTTAATACCAAAAATAGTTACTAGATTAATCTATTCATTCACTTGCAAAATAATGGGAAAGAAGATGCAGGTAAGTGATTCATTGTTCGATGCAACAAATGACTATGCCAAGGTGCAAGCAACAACATGCACTAGTGCAGGAAAGAGTTCCTTGCATGACCCGCTTCGAAAATGAATTGAGATAGAAAGCAAGATTAAAGTAAATGCATGAAAGATATCTTATAAACAAAATTAAACACAGCTACTCTACAAACCATGGATTCATTCCACACATAGGATATATAAGATAATTTAATCCAGAACTTAAAGATTAGTAATCAAACTATTACATCACACAGCTACAAATAAATAACCACACTGTCTTTCCAAATAATGAAAGTGAGAGGGGTCAATGAGCTGGGTTGGCTGGGCCCTGGCCAGCCAACTTGTTCCCCTTCTAAGGAATGAAAACGATTCACACTTCAAATAATACATCAAATAAAAAATTAAACATTGTGTGTTCAAACCATAGCAATTCTCTTGTATTTACTTGATTCAGAAAAATACATTACAGAGCAGTCTAGTCGCAGAGCGAGGCGGTAACAAGATTACATAAACCAAAATAATAACCGATGGTTTTCTAGCTTCCTATCTATAATCTACATCATATATATCCTTTGGCTCTAGGTCATTTAAACCAATTACAGATAATTCTTGTTCAGACCTCTCGGTTGAACAGACTTAGAAAACTAAATTAGAAACTTAGCCAATGGTTATAACACACACGAGCTTCGATGGGTCATAATCTATGTTTGGAGAAAAATTGTTGGATGTGCACCACTTGCTTCAGTTCATCAGCAGTTAGATTCAGAGTCAAAGATCAAGATCTGTCCTTGTGGAAGACATTTCTTGAAAATCTCACATAGTGGCAGTGCAGGAATCTTCCTGCACTAGTCAACTCATACATTATTAACACTATGTTCCATGATTACTTATAGGAAATCAATATGAGTTGCAATAAATATGTAAATAATGTGAAATCTATATAAAAATATTAATAAAGTGTTATAACAAATCTTAATATAAACTATGAGCATGTGCAGGGAAAGGGTAACCATCTTGTACTAGTGCAGGAAAGAAGGGTCTTATATTAAGGTAAAATAGAGGTTGATATTGATGGAAATGGGGTAAAAAATAGGGAAATTTAGGATACCAACAACTACTGGAAGTAGCACCAACCCGTGATCTGCAAGCTACAATTTGTTTGACACTCAATGATTCATATTTTATCCATTTTAATACTAGAACCATGAATGCCAAATATTCTTTCAAATAAAACAATTTCATCCTCAATCACCAATACCTTCAACAATATCTCATTAATGAGAACACCAGTAGCATCTCTTCAACTCTCTCACAATAACTCTCCAACCCACTTGATTGATCCTTCTTATAAATATTTTTTTCTTTCTTATCTTTGGCCTCTTTCCTTTCTTGTATTCTTGCATGATTATTTATTTATGGCTTTATTTTGTTCAAATATGTTTTATGAATATGTTCACCAAGTTATCAAACCTTCAATACATGTTTCTGTAACTTAAACTGATTAATTCTTCTTATTTTAGTAATTCTAGAAATTTATAGGCTTTAGCTATGCTTTTCTATAATTTGAAAGATGTTATCTTTATCTTAACTACCAAAATTCACCACTAAAATATTAGTTCCACCAAAATTGACAATTATCCCATTTCCCACTTGTGCTTAGCCTCTTATCCACCAAAAATATAGGCATTGTGACCACTAGCTACATCATTGATGTGCTTAATTTATTTTTAGCCTTTGAGGACTTATTTAATTTATAAATTTGTCGCATTCTTGGTCTCTTGTATGCATAAATTTTTTTTTGGAACTTAGCCTGTAGTTCTCAATCATGATGCTTTTGTTTGTGCCTCCTTTTAAATATTTCGGAATCCTCTTAGTGGGCTTATTTGTAAGTTGGGTCCACCTTGCCTCAATCTTACTGGTCACTAACTTCCTTCTCTTAGTTCGATGTATAACAGTGCTTGCCTCCCAACACTTCCACTTTGTGCACATTAAAATTTCTCTGGGCTCATACCTAAGGGATGAATTATCTGTGGAAACTACACAATACTATCAGGAGCCAATCACCATGTAGTCGAGTTGATTAAGCTTTGACACTTCCCACGTCATTTGACAACTAGTCATGTCGCTCGTTTCTTCAGTGCTCCACTTATTTCTTCCAAGCACTGACCTGTAGAATGACGTCATGTTGATGTGACCTGTGTCACATGTGGTCCTATGAATTTTCCACATGTCACTCAAAAATGGGCCATTCAGGTACCCAAAAAGACTAGATCTGCATGCCCCATGTCACCCTCTTATTTACCTAATGCTGATATCATCTCTGAGGAATAATACATTACCACCTTTCCTATTATTACATAGGAGAGAGAAGGGTCTAAGGCTTGGGTTTCCACCATAATTTTTTGTTAAATTATGTTGATAAAATCCATCAAGTTCAAGCCTCTTCTTGAGCTAAATTGCCTAGATGATTGAGAAACTATCTTTGTCACTTGTTTCATGGTTTGTGTGCCCCCCCTTCAATTGTTTGTGTGTTTTATTCAAGGGGGTTGCACAATTTATCTCCACCTTTGATCTTCATATCAATAGTTTATTGCGTGACCACATTAGCATGTTAACACTTGATGCACTCCACCCCACGCATTCCTTTTGACATGTTTCTCTAGGTACATGTTTCAAGAACTTCCACAATCTTTCCCACATTTTAACTCAATCTTAAGCCATTTTTATTATCCCTTAAGCGGTCCCTAACTTTTATTTGGGGTGCATCAGCTGAGGTACCTCTGTCGAGTTCAACTATGAGGCAAGCTCTAATTTAGGCCAATACAAATTCTCCCTACTAATTTGTTGTTGCTCAAAGTTAGTTTGGTCCTCTGGATAGCGGTCCCACCATTTTTTTCCAGGTTTTTCCATTCTTCCAAACAAACACATGCTCCAACATGTCTTCAACCACCTTTATATTTTCCACTTTGACTTGGGGGTCCTATAAATTTGACTGGATTTAACTTTCAATCCAGGAGGCCATTTTTAGACTTCTGCATACCACTAGAAATATTTTCTAGAGGTATTTCCATCTAGGCTAGTTTCATCTACTCTTATAGTGATATGTTGTACTAAAATTTCCTTCAAAGTAACTGCACCATTTTTCACTAATGTTGATCTTCATACTTCTTCTTCTACCTGGAACCTGATCTTCTAAGGAACCTTTTTACACCTTTTCCATATGTTGCCATCAGTGAAAACATATTTCCAACATTCTCCCCCTTTGGAATTGATTAAAACACCAAGATAAAACATCCTCATAAATACATATCAACTATAATGGTCTCCTTTTAATGTTCCCCCCTTGAGATGCACTTTTCTTATGCTTATTTTCTTCTATTGTTGTGGTGTTGTTGTTGTTCTTTCTACATCATGACTTCCTCTTTCTCTTGTTTGATCACCAAGTACATATCCTTTTTCTTATTTTGTTTTATCACCATGTGCCTCTCCCCCTTTTACATCAATGGAAAAGGCACCAACATGCTCCCCCTATCACCAAACTCCCTTTATCAACAAAATTCTTCTATCTTGTGGATGTTGTGGACCTGTTAGCATCATCTTGATATGTTGAATATATACTAGTTTCCTCTCTTCCTATTGAAGGAAGAGCTAGTGAAGGAAGGCAAGAGTAACAACTCCCAATCTTTGCCTCAAATGCACAAATGGTTCTCTAGGTCGCTTGGTCAAAATATCAGCAACATGTTCTTTTGTAGTGACATACTCTCTCATCACAATCTTATTAGCAACTTTCTTTCTTAAGAAATGATACTTTATTGGAATATGCTTTGTCTTGGAGTGAAAAATAGGATTCTTGTACATGTTGATTTCACTTGTGTTGTCACAAATAATAGGAATAGGCTGATCATAGAACACTTGTACATCCTACAATATCTGCTTCATCCAAAATACTTCAATGCAATAGGAAATTGCTACAATATATTCTTATTCAGTTGTAGACAAGGAAATGGAAGATTGCTTCTTGCTCAACCATGAACCTGTACATTCTCCAAGAAAGAAAGCACCACCACTAGTGTTCTTTCAATCATCTACATCACTTGATAAATCAACATTAATATAAACAATTAATGAAAAACTTTACCTCTAGTGTACCATGGTCCATAATCCATTATTCCTTTGAGATATCTAAGAATCCTCTTCGCTACTAGTAGATGGCTCTATCTAGGGGCTTCTTGGATTATTCCAACTATAACAATGGCTTACATGAAGTTTGGCCTTGAAGCTATCATAGATAAGAGGATGCTAATGATGGATCTATATAAGGCCAAGTCAATTGCTAGAAATTCAACAATATTACAAAGCCTGCAACCTGACACCATTTGTGTGCTCAATAAAGAGAATTCCTCCATGCCAAATTTTTTCAATACTTATTTGAGATATTTTCATTGAAAGATAAAAATTCCTTTGAGAGATTGTGCATCTATAATCCATGGAAATGAGAAACCTCTCCAAGTATTGACATCCTGAAATTGGCTTTCATATCAACTACAAATTGACTAGTTAGCAATTTTGAATCACTAGAAAAAATAATGTCATCAACATATGCAACCACCGCTATAAGTTTTCCATCCTTTTCTTTGACATATAAATTGTTATTTGTTAAACCTCTCTTAATTCGACACTTGAGCAGGTAGTTGTCCAGCTTGGAATACTAAGCTCTAGGGCCTTGCTTGAGACCATACAAGACCTTCTTAAGCTTGCAAACGTAATTTGGTTTCTATGTCAGCTGAAAACGTTTTGGTTGATCTATATAAACTTCATCCTATAATTTTCCATTCAAAAAGGCATGTTTGACATCCATCTAATAAATTTTGAATTTCTTGAAATAGGAAAATTATAAAAGCATTCTTATTTCATCTAATCTAGTAGCAAGAGAAAAAGTTTTATCAAAATCAGCACCTTCTATTTGAGCATAACCTTTGCATTACAATCTAGATTTTTTTCTTACCACTACTCCACGATCATTCATTTAATTCCTGAAATCCCACTTCTTGCCAATGACATTCTTGTTTCTAGGTCTTCGAACAAGTTCCCATGTCTAATTTTTCTCTATTTGGTCCAATTATTCGTGCATAGATTTTAACCAACTATGGTCTTGACTAGATTGTACAACGTCATTTGTTTCCTCCATGGACAGTAGGGCTATGTGTGCTTGTGGAGGAGGATTAAGAAACTTCTTTCTTTTCTACACAATAGAATTTAACTCACCAATAATCTGATCAATCGTGTGGTGTTTTTATACATACCTTGAAGGATATATGGCTTGAGGACTAGAGGGTTATTCAACATCTTCTTATTCTATTGGTGACTCATTATGCTTCCCACCAATGTTGACTGGTTCATTAGCATTGGCATTCACTAGTTGTTTCTCTTTAGGTTCAAAGTATTCATCCACTTTGACATAAATACAATCAACAATCCTCTTGGTGTTCTTGTTATGGCATCTATTGTTGAAATATGTAACTAGGTTTGGTCTTCATATATATGGAATGTACTCTTGATTCTTGTATATTGTAAAATTAAAGAAAAAATATTTTTATTTATTTTTGTAGCATGGGTTTCATGCTCAAGGTAATTTTATTTATAATTCAAGCACTCATTGAGTGCATCTAGGGTTTTTCATAAATTCAATAAGTCAATAGAGTAATTATCATATGAAGAAGACCCCATTGGGCATCTTGTAACATGTCAAAAGAACTATTTTTTTGTTTAAAGTGTCAAAATAACCCTCAAAGACCAAGTCAACCTAGAAGCTAAGAAGTTAGCCTCATTTAGGCATGTTGTCCTCCTCAAAATCCTATGTATAGGAGATAATTAGACCTCCTATGGATACTCACTTATTCTCTCATCATCCAAGTGAAGAAGAGGTAGAAACAAGGCAAGGAAATAATGATAGATGGAATCAGGATGAAGTTTTTTCATTTACGCTCTCTCTCTCCCACACACACATGTGAAGATAAGCCTTGAATTTTGTAGCTACAATGTTGAAGTTGTCAAGTTGTAGAAAGAAGGTTGAAATTGGTGGAAGAAAGGACTCTTAGAATTACAGCAAAGCCTTGTGATTAGCATCCCTTTTTTCTTCCTTTTTTGCATCTAGAGCCCATTTTTGGTGTTATTTGCACCTATCTATCAAATATGGTGCAAAACTTGATGCAAACATTGCACCAAGTTTTGCACCAAGTCTTGCACAAATTTTAGCACCAAGTGTTGCACCAAGTTTTCCATGAGGTTTTGCACCAAGTTTTTTCTAATTCTTTGCACCAAGTTTTGTCCCAAGTTTTGCATCAAGTTTGGCACCTAATTTTGTTTCACCTACTCTTTCATCCTCTATTGCATACATTTTTTTCTGCCTACACTTGAATCAAATTGTGCATCATTTTATGCATATTTTTTTCATCCCCCTTTTCACCAAGTTTTGCATTGAGGTTTGTGCCTATTTTTGCATCTACTTCTGTTGCATCCACTTTTGCATCTTGTTTTACATCCACATTTGCATCCTTTATTGCATCCATTATTGTTTCCACTATTGCATCCACTTTTGTTGTGCCACAATTTTCTCCTATTTTGGTTCCTACCTTCTCACCCACTTTTGCTTCTAATTTTTCACCCACATTCGCATCCCCATTTGTGTCTAAGTTTCATTTACTTTGGTATCTGTTTTTGCATCATTTTTTGTATCCAATTTTTCATCAAGTTTTTCATCCTGTTTTGAATCTACTTTTGCATCAACTTTTGTTGCATCCACTTTTGTATCCAATTTTGCATTCACTATTGCACCCATGTTTACATCCAATTTTTCATCCCTTTTTGCACCTTCTTTTGCATCAAAATTTGCTTTGTTGTTTGCATCTATCATTGCATCCACTTTTACATCCAATTTTATTGTGCCATAATTTGCACCATCTTTTTCATATACTCTTGCACGCATGTTTTCTTCCACATTTGCATCCACATTTCCTTCCTCTTTTGCATCCAAATTTGCATCAAATATTACATATTTTTTTTGCATCCACTTTTGTGTCAAATTTATGCATCAAGTTTTGTGTCTTTTTTTGTATCTACTTTTGCATATACTTCTGTTGCATCCATTTTTGCATCCAACTTTGTGTCCACAATTGCACCCATCTCTGCATCCTCCTTTTCTTCCTTATTTGTGCCTTGTTTCGCGTCCAAGTTTGCATCTTATCTTTTCTACTATTTCAACCACTTTTTCATCCAATTTTGTTGTGCCACAATTTGCGCTATGTTTTTCACCTGCCATTTCACCCACATATGGTTCTTCTTTGCATCCACATTTGCATCGTATTTTGTGTCCAAGTTTGCATCAAATATTGTGTATGTCTTTTCATCCACTTTTACGTCAAGTTTTGCATTAGGTTTTGCATCTCATTCTACATCTAATTTTGTACCTACTTCTATTACATTCACTTTTGCATCTAATTTTGTTTCCATTTTTGTACCCATGTTTGTGTCCATGTTTATGTCATTTCTTGCATCCTATTTTCCATCCAAGTCTGTCTCCTTTTTGCATCCAAGTTTATGTCCTTTTCTGCATCCATTGTTGCATCCACTTTTGTTTCACCACAAATTGTGCCAATTTTTTCACCTAATATTGCACCTGTGTTTGCTTCCACTTCTCCAACTACATTTGCATCATATTTTGTGTCTAAGTTCGTATTGACTATTGCATCTTTTTTTGCATCCACTTTGGTGTGAGGTTTTGCGTCTTGTTTTACATCTACTTCTATTGAATCCACTTTTACCACCAATTTTACATCCATTTTTGCACCCATTTTTGCGTGTGTTTTTTTAATCCATTTTCAAACACTCATAATTGTTTTTGCATTGACGTTATTTCTTATGAGAATGACAATTATGAGCAACTGATGACAATTCCAATAATCATTACGATGATGATAATGAAGATGATGATGATGACATGAATGGTGATTATGATGATATTGACAATGATGATAAAGATGATGGTGGTTACAGTGGAAATTACAATGATGATGATGACGACAATGATTATGATGGTGACAAGCTAACGACCTTAGAAAATATTCCCAATTTTAAATGTTGTCATTGTCATAATCATAACCATTATCTTTGGCATCATCATCCAAGTCATCATCATCACTTGATCATCATTATTATCATTGTCATATAGGTCATCATCAACAATAATAATGGCATGATTGATGATGATGATGTCAATGATCATGATGTCGATGACAATGATGACAATAAGGATTATAGAAATTACATTAATGATAATGATGGGGATGATGACAATGATAATGAAGATGACAATGGTGGTGGTGATGATCATCATCATCTCTCAAAAATAGAGTTTTTATTTCTCATGCATATATCATATGTGTCCTAAACAACCCTTTTCTAACAATCATCACATTTTTTGGGTTGATGATATATCTTACGACGCTGATAATTATGAATAATTGATGACAATGTTGATAATAATGATGATGGAAATTATGAAGATGATGACGATGACATGAATAGTGATTATGAAGATAATTCAAATGATGATAATAGTGATAACAACGATGGTAGTGTTGATGATGACCATGAAGATGATGACAATAATTTTGATGATGCCAATGACCTTACAGTCTTATGGATTCATGAACTTACTAGTTTCAAGACCATCTTCCGCATACATATTACACACAATTTTCATGTACCTCAATTTACACACACACACACACAAAATTTTAATACAGGAGACAATAATCATTCTCTAATTAGGGAATACAAGGTTTATTTCATGTCTTTTCCTACTACCCTGCACATTTCATGGTCCTCAACATATTGTTCTAACAAGTTTTTCTTTTGCTTCATGCTACAAGCTATACATCTTCTCTTGTTAGAAGAAAGGTGATTCTCCGTTTGAATTTTTTATGTCTAACTAAAACACCTTAGTTTATTTACACTATGCATATATGGTTTGATAACTTAATCATACTCTATGACTCCTTTTGATCTCATCTAGTTGTTGGACATATATCACATGATTTAACACATGTCATTATAACACCCTTCCCACATTCTATACATGATTAAGATGGCACATCACCCTTTTACCTTAGGTCATGGTTTCATGGAACAAATGAGAACATAGATTAGGAGTTGAATTTATACTATCATGTGTTGCTATGTTTTGGTTTTAGTTATTAATTTATTATTTCCACTTGATCCTTTGGGATTGCGAAAATATGGTGTAAATATCTAATTACAAAATAAGAAAATGAAGAGACCTTGGAATGTTAATCCCAAGGATATCTCTCTAACATATCTTCACTAAGTTCCTGCCCAAGTACCCCTCCACTAGAATATATATCCCATGCCAACATCTAAGGTTTCTTCTGAATTTAGGCATTTGTAATCCATAGTTATAAATGTTAGAACATATTTTGATATATAATCACAAAAGATCTTTTTGTTGACGCATTTCTAACTACCCAATGTGGTTCATCATCAAGACAAGAATCATACATGATGGTTGGAAACGCGTTGAAAAAAAAAACTCTTATGTGATTATATGCATAAATATGTTTTAATATTAACATTTAAGGTATAGAATATAAAGGATGAAATATTTGACTCCTTGAGATTGAGTGACAAGTATAGTTTAAGTTTCAGTAGTTGACTTAAGAGTATTATGTCGATTCATTAATTTCAAGACCTAAATATTTTAGTAATAAGCCTTAAGGCTTGACATAAGGTCAGTATGAAAACTACAAGTTTAGTTAAGGTTGGAATCATTTCTTGGCTTCTCGTACAAACAACATTTGGTCACATATGGAAGAAACCCATAATTATTTAGGAAGAGATATACCCTCAAATGGAAACACAATCTATTATCATCCAAGTTCACTTAGTAAACCTTTGTGTGAACATGCATTAAGGACTCTAGTGTGCATGATGACAATCATTTCCACTACAATGTTAGGGGCATAGTCATTATAATTATTCTTAGCATTGTATGTGTACTGATTGGAGTATGTTCAGTACTATAATATAGTTTTGAAGTGTGAGTCCCAATTTATACATAAGGTTTTTGCAATATCTCTGAATGACTTAATGGTCTGACAAGGTCGTATGACCAGCTTCTTTTAGTGTTAATAGTTGTCCTGTACATATTCCAGTATTTCTAGTATCATTGTCAGAGAGTTGTTACTAATCTCAAACTCACAAATTTCATCCCTTCTGTGATGTTGGATGAGACATATGCAGTAGCATTCAGAAGTTTCAACTCAAGTTGTTTTGCCACAAATTTCCTAAACCTATAGTGTTGAAATCCCTTATAACCCAATGGTTATCTTAGCATAACTCCAGACAAATTTTCTTCCCAATTATTGCAACCAAAACAACCGTGTTGGTCATCTAGGTAAGTGTAATAACCAGTTTGGTCATAAGATTTAGCTCATGGATGAAATCCATGCCTAGGGGAAACATCACGGTATAAGTACTAGCTCCACACAAGCAACCACTTTGGACTTGGTAGGGTAGCCCACTTGGGAGTCCTTGCAATGTAAAATATATTGATAGGGAAGTCCAGTAGAATGAAAGGTCTATTTCTTATTATTCATTTATTATAGATGAGTGATCATCCATTATCCAAAGTGACAACTACTAGTTACTTCAATGCTAGTTAGGTTTTGATCGGGTAGGAGAATTTCATAAGCAACTAAAAGTTCCAATTCTTCATCATGACCTTGAATTTAGAGAAGCTGAGGTGGCTTGTAATTTATATGAACATTGTTCACAGTTAGTTGTAAACCCTATATTTTCTCAAAAATTAAACATCAATCATAACTAATACTCAGATTACAACAATCCTACACAAACCACAAGTTACCACATTGTCATCATATACCTAATATTTTACTTTTACTAAGCTTTAACTCCAAAACCCTAGAATGCACAAATACTATAATCCTAGAGAAACAAACTTTGACTAGGGCTTAATTCCACACCCTAGGATTCATGATCATTGACAAACAGGTCAACTCATACATTCAGTACTTCATCATCATGCATAGGCCTTTCATATCATGTGTTAGTCAAACCCAACTTCACAAATATCAGTAAGAGGTAGACATATAACAAACATGATTATACTAGGGTTTGATTGGACAAACAAACACATCCCAAGGAAATAATTTCTAAGACATTATAAGGGTCTTTCTTACACATTCCACCAAACCTTAATGATCTAGGGTTTCAATATAACAACATATCAAACCCTAAATTACCAATACTTCAAATATTTGGGATTTTAGACATTATCATTCAACCCTAACAGGTTAGGGTTTCCATAATCATATGAAAACCCCAAGCAAAAAATCATCAAAGAATCAACCAGATATTTTAGACTTCTTCAAAACATCAGACATTTTATTTCAACAATAACCCTAGGCATATTAGGGTTTCACACATAATCTTTAACATACCCTTAAGTTAGGGTCTTCACAATGAAACTTTCTAGAGTTCCAAAAGAATAATCAAAGATATAAGGAAGGTAGATTTATCTAATGAACAACTATGCAGAAATTTATGGCATCAAGCAATAGATAGCAACAACAATGCATGGAAGACTTAGATATCCCAAACTAGGGCATGAAAGAGAGAGAGAGAGTAACTCCAAAACTTCAATTTATTCCTTCTGTTTTCATTTGCATTTTTTTTGGATTCTAGAGAGATATCGAACTAGCTTTAGATTAGATGCTCCAAATGAATTTGATATCCTTCCTTTTATAGGCTCTAGGTGAGGTCAATTATGTGTCCTTGAGGCCAACATGGTCTCCATTAGGCTGACTTGGTGTGGAGGTTACGTAAATCATATTTTACTCAATAATAAACCCTTCTACATGATTCCAAAGCCCAAAAAGGGTCTCTTTAATTGTACAGTGACTATATTGATTCAATATTATTACTATGAGTCCACAATGGGGACCTTGACTAATATAGTGATGACCCAAGCATGAAACCCATTCTTTAATAAGTCATAATAATAATAATAATAATAATTATTAATATTAATAATAATAATAATTTTATTTATTATTTTGAAAATAAATTACATGATGACTCAAATACATCAATTAAGAAGTAACCCAGTTACATTTTTCAACACCATTGACAATTGTCAACTATGCCAATGTCCCCCCCTAGCTCGTGAAACCTCTCCCAATGGTTAGGTCAAGGATTATAGAGATTTGTTCCACCTCCACTCTGCTAAGTGTTATTGGTTGTGGACTAATACAAAGGTTCCAAAGATAGTCTTCCTCCACCCATCAATCTAGGAGGGACTCCGAAGATACACACCTTCACCAACTGGCCAACAAGGGACTCCATAGATGAATATATCCACCCAAAATCCAACCGGCGATTCCAGAGGAAAAATATCCACCCATTAGTCAAAAAGGGTCTCCAGAGATGAACTCTCCACCCTCAACTTACATCGGGTTTCTAGAGGTTTATCTCTACCCTGGATTTGTTTCAGCAACATCACCAATACTAGGAGTATGGAACGTTCTAGATTAGGATATCTAGAGAGCTTCCCTTCACCCTTTTTTTATTTTCACTTGGGAGCTTCCATGAATGGAGGAATTCCACCCTTGAATTACTATTTATAGTTATAGAGTATTCACCTTATTGCGACAGGTGAGAAATAACTCCACATGTGTAAATTGTATGCTAGTATTCTATAGACAATAGGACCTTTGTCCAGTGAAGTTAAATTAACAGTAATATCTGTCAAGGAGGGTTCTCTCACTTTACTAAGCATCCCTTAGTTCAATCAATGTTAACAAAGGCACAAAATAATTCACAACACGTTTAAAACCTGTGACAATCAAATAGCTAGTATAACCCTAGTGTCTAGAAAATCCAACGTTCTACTTTGATAGTTTAGTCATATTGTTGGATTTTACTTACAAATATTTTATGCATTAAAAAAAAACCTGACATATGTTAGATATCCAACAAACACAATTATTGTCATATACTAGACCATATGTTAGCCATATATCCGATGATAATTTTGTTTGTTAGATATGTGATGAAAATTGAGTGTTATTCAGGTATCTAACATTTGACTAGGTCAATTATCTCTCCATTCAAATATCAACGTTTGACAATGTCAATATTTTTCTAGTTGGATAACATTTATTTAGTCAAAAACCATTGAAAGTCCAACAAAATGACTATTGTTTGGTCATAATACAAAAATATTTTATTTTGGTAATTGAACTACAAATAGTTAAATACTATTGAGGTTTATTTTTTAAGATAATCATCATTGAAAGTTTGCTAAGGAAAAATGTCACATAACATTCCTCCAAGAGGACAAGGAGACAAGCGATCTACATTGGAGGTTTTAGGTGATTTTCTTCCCTTGTTTCATCCATGTTTATCATGTTTAAGCCCATGTAGAATTCAAAATTACTCAAAAGACGATTTCAATCTTGGGAGTTTGAACATGCCAAAAATTGATTTATTTCCAACCAATTTTTTTACAATTGAAATCATACGTCATTGAGTGCACCCATAATGCTTCCTATGGGATGGGACATAGGTATGAACACTTTCAAAAGCATAAAAGAAACCTATGTATTAAGGCTTGGTTGGACCAACTGATGCAGGTGCATCTCACCCTTTTCTTATTCAAAGAAAAATCCAAGTGGAGTGATGAAAAGGTCGACCAGCGAAGCTGAAAAAAGGGAGAAAAACAGAGGAAAGTATGCTTTAACGCAAAAAAACTGACTTAAAGTGGATAAGTTTCAAAACAGATTCAAAGTGGCTTTAAAGCGGATAAGGGATGCTTATCTATCATGCATGCATCTTTAGTTGGAGAAAAACAAGGATAGGATCGATACTTCCAATCTAACACTTCTTGTATATATATGTGTAGTGTGATAGGGTGTGGGATATCTTATTTTGTGAGGAAAATTGTGAGTGGGCAAGATGTAGCCCAGTGTGAGTTCGTTTTTAAGGCTGAAAGGCCTTAATTTTGTAATTGTTTTATATAATCTATGAAATCATGTTCGAGTGTTATTTGTATATGCATGTGTTGTGAGCTTGTCAATCAACATCGACCATTCCAAGGTCGATGGAGATCTATATATTGTGTAACTGTTATATATGTTATTGTTTAACTGCTATGTATGAAGAGCAAGGGAGGATTGGCGTGTTGGAAATTGCTTGATGTGGTTTTCAATCTCTGTTTCTAATGAAAATCATGAATATTTTGTGGTTAATGGAATTCTGGCAAAGACACGAATTGCAGCAGTGCAAGAATTTGTCTAAAGAATTTTTAATGCCAAGTTCGTTGCTAAATGGCCATTGACAAATGCGTCAGAAGAGAGGAGCATTCACATAACGTTGTACACGGAATAAGGGACCAGACACGAAATGATTCGAACTTGCTTGATGGTGAATCATCTTGAAATGTGATAAGCGGTGTCACAATTGGGACAGATTGGAGGATCTCTGATTCTGGTTAATTAGGTCAGAGCTGCCAACTCTTAACACGTTTGGTGTTTAAACGATGTAGTCACCGATGTTGTAGTGTCAGTTATCTGATATTTAAAATACATTTAATTGTGTGTTGTAATATTGTATGGGGAATCAAAACTCCGATAATGCGATTCTTGATTTTAATAAAGACCAAGTTAATAAATTAAAAGTTATTTAAAACGCTTCCAATGTGCCAGAAACCACAGTCCCAGGATCGAGATTCATATCTGAAAATGGATTTTGGCTTACCCCAAGATCACTTTTCATCAAGTGGTGTCAGAGCAGGGAAAGGATTCCTGCCGGAAGGAAGAAGAATGCAAGAAGAAGGGAAAAGAGGTACAATTGTGTTAAAGATGGAGACTTTATGGTTTTGCTATTATGTAGATGGTGACAGCAGAAGGTGAGAATATTTGCAACAACCTAGAGAAGGATGCCAAAAGACCGAGTGAGGAGGGCTTGGTGAGGTATCGTGTAACAGAGGAGACTGTTACTGCAGAGGTTGGTTGCAGCTCACAGAAAATCATGAAAGCAATTCTAGTGAAGGAATGCAGTGGATAAAATTGCTAGGGACAAGGAAAAGCATATGACTAGGAGGTCATAAAATTTTTGTACCTCGGGAGTCTGATGTAGGTGCATCTCACCCTTTTCTTAATCAAAGAAAAATCCAAGTTGAGCGATGAAGACGTCGACCAGCGAAGCTGAATGAAGGGAGAAAAATAGACTTAAAGCGGATAAGTTTTAAAACAGAATCAAAGTGGCTTTAAAGCGGATAAGGGATGATTATCTGTCATGCATGCGTCTTTAGTTGGAGAAAAACAAGGATAGGATTGATACTTCCAATATAACACTTCTTATATATATGTGTGTAGTGTTATAGGGTGTGGGATATCTTATTTTGTGAGGAAAATTGTGAGTGGGCAAGATGTAGCCCAGTGTGAGTTCGTTTTTAAGGCTGAAAGGCCTTAATTTTGTAACTATTTTATATAATCTTTGAAAGCCTGTTCGAGTGTTATTTGTATATGCATGTGTTGTGAGCTTGTCAATCAACATCAATCATTCCAAGGTAGATGGCGATCTATATATTGTGTAACTGTTATATATGTTATTGTTTAACTGCTATGTATGAAGAGCAAGGGAGGATTGGCATGTTGGCAATTGCTTGATGTGGTTTTCAATCTCTGATTCTAATGAAAATCATGAATATTTTGTGGTTAATGGAATTCTGGCAAAGACACGAATTGCAGTAGTGCAAGAATTTGTCTGAATAATTTTTAATGGCAAGTTCATTGCTAAATGGCCATTGACAAATGCGTCAGAAGAGAGGAGAATTCACATAACACTATACACGGCAAAAGAGACTAGACGCGAAGTGATTCGAACTTGCTTGATGTTGAATCGGCTTGAAATGTGATAAGCAGTGTCGCAATTGGGACAGATCGGAGGATCTCTGATTCTGGTTAATTGGGTCAGAGCTACCAACTCTTAACACGTTTGGTGTTTAAACGATGTAGTCACTGATGTTCTAGTGTCGATTGTCTGATATTTAAAATACATTTAATTGTGTGTTGTAATATTGTATGGGGAATCAAAACTCTGATAATGCGATGCTTGATTTTAATAAAGACCACGTTAATAAATTAAAAGTTATTTAACATGCTTCCGATGTGCCAGAAACCACAGTCCCAGGATTGAGATTCATATCTGAAAAGGGATTTTGGCTTACCCCAAGATCGCTTTTCATCACCAACATATAACACAACAATCTTCATCTCAATTTGACAAGAAAAAATGAAAATTGGATTTTTACTAGCCAACAAACAAAACATCCTCACGTTTAGCTAAATAATAGTGAGAAAAGGAGTTGAACTCAGAAATGCATTGAGCATAGAAGCGACAAGGAAATCAACTAAGAGTCTTCATATGAATCCAGGGCACATTAAGGCATGCAAGAGCACTATCCTTACCATTGTATTGGCATTCATCAATTTGTGTAACTATAAAATTAGGTTATATCATATATGCAATGCATACAGAAACTAAGGCCAATTAATTTCTCATGATCCATGAAGCTACTAATGATTAGATATAAGGCATTAACATTTAGTTCATTCTTTTTATGGTGTATAACATACCTAAAAATATTATAGTTGACCCATAGAGAAAAGTTAAGGTTAGTGTGTGATTGAAAAGAATGTTGATTAGGGTTAGGGTTTTATATAATTAAGAAACTTGGTCAAAACCCTAGAGGTGACTTTCCATATTGGAAAAACAACCCGCCTTCCATCACTAGCTTGGATGACCCTTACAATGCATATACAAATCCTAATGGAGTGGTATGACTACCAATAAACCATCAAAACATAGATTAGATCACTTGAAATCAATTTGGTCTAAGTCTTAAGAAAACCCTAAGGCATCAATCCCAACTCCTTACTGGGAGGAAGGAAAGGTAGGGACACCATTAGGTTAATCATTAGCATCTTTATTCATATAGCATTGGGGTTTTGGTTGATTTTATGCGGTGCTTCACTTACGTTTTGAGGTTTCTTAAGAAGTGAGGTTTTATATAGCATAAAACAAAACCTAGCCAATGAAATAAGAAACAAAAAAAAAAACCATAAAAGAAAGGGAGATGGAAGGAACAATCCTAGACCTAAAAGAGGGTTGTAAATTTTGATAAACCCATCCAAGAGGGTAAGCTCTCATTTCATTACATACTACCACCAATCTCTTCATCCTTGTACATGAACAATGTCATAAAGCACATTAATTTTTTATGAAAAATGATGAACAATATTACCCCATGGTAGATTACACTAACCCTCAATTATCGGGTTCTCTCCTCACAACAATGACACTAGTAATCCTCCTTGAAGATATAATTGAATATTAGAAGAGAAAACTCTCGAGGGCATACTCTGAAATCCAAATAATGAAGGTAACATATGAAAGGAAACATAAAAAATGGAAGAGAAAGATAAGTGAGTGCAAATCCTCATGATGGGGGAGTGGTGGAGACATTAATTTTGACAATCCAAGTGCTCAGGTGAAGGTGATATATGATCTTGATGAAAATATTATAAAAAATTAGTAATACATGAAAAGAGAGAGAAAATGTTCTAAATGATACAAAAATAATGTTATTCATAAACATGAAAATCACATAGGTGAAGGCTCATGTGTCAAATAACCATGTAGGAAAGTAGGATCCTCCAAATACTTAGCTAGGGATTAAACACAAGTATCTAAGGCATAAAAATGTTCATACTATGGATTCTCCAGTAACTGATTCAAAAAATTCACAAGATGTCAGTGTAGATCCGCATGTGGAACCCAGAAATGGAATGTGATATGAAGATTGAGAAGGGTAAAAGTCAATTTTGATCGTGTCAACCCTCATTCCCTTATGGGAGAAAATGAGCCTATTATTCAAGCTAATCCAATGTCACCCATATTTCTCTTCATCTCAATCTTTCCCCTCAAATTTTCATTCTAGTAAGGCCTTTGAAAATCCAAATTAATAAGACAAGAGTAGGAATCCCCTAGTTACCTAGTAAAGATAGACCTTCTTGGGCATAATAATTTCAAGAAATCACCTCTAACTAATGTAGCTAGAGAAATATAAGCACATATTCAAGGGTTTGATCAATCGAAAGTATCAATTGTGCAACCAAGAAAAACCCAAATAAGTAAATAAGGCCGAACAATTCTCGTAAAAGTCAACGAAGAAGATGTAAAAGTGGTAGACATAAAATGGAGAAATAAATTCACATATTTAAATGTATGCAACTAGTTTGTTTGTGTGAAAATAAACATCTCAACGTGTTCATCATAATTCATCTCAACATTATCAATGCAAAACCCATACACTATATGATTTGAAAAATTGATGAAAATATATGTAATGTAACTCCATAACAACCTTTTTATCTCAAAAGATGTGAACTTTATTTAAATTCTCGAGAGCATCACCGAGTACCTTCTTGGGATTGATGTTAGATCCTCCATTAAGATTAAAGTATTTCTTATCCTTCACCGAGATTAGGGTTTTGTTTATCAAAGGGCAAGGTAAAAACTCGTGTGATTACCCTTTGCACCATTTTGAATAATTCAAGTCTCAATTACAATGTCCTCGGGGAAAATTGGGGACCATCATTATGGTGATATTCACATTCCAGTGATTTTCATATGTTGTTTGCATTTAAAGTTGGGGTGTAGATTTCAACGAAGTTATTTTAATATGTTGTTTGCATTTAAATTTGGGGCATAGATTTCAACAGAGTTTGGCACCCATTTGTAGTCAAATATAGGAACAAATAGTTATATGGTCCCATAGCTATCAGATTACCACCAAAATGTTGGGTATTAGTATTATTGACTGCAAGTTGTGTAACAAAGAGGAACAAACGTGATATTTGGGAAACCGATATGGGTGATCCATGGGGACCTATAAACATTCTCAACTAACATTTAACCTGGTGGTCTTTTCTTCACCACCACTGGAGAAGACCATAAGGTTAGTTCATTTTCATTTTTATTATTTGTTCCATGCACATTCCCTCCACTAGTTTCGTAAAATTCTACTTGTTGATTAAAGTACTATGTTCTCAAGATTTTATGGCATGAGCATACTATTAGTTTTTCTAATGCATCTGATGAATTTACTTCTTCTGATGATTTTGTGACTTGTAAGGTCCAATCATAGCTGCTATTCGATATAATCAAATGGCCCAATTGGAATTGATTGAAAAAAATATCCCTAACCCTAGCTCTAGTGTTTTCCCACCATAACAATCGATGAGAATGGTCTCAGATGCACGATGTCTCTTAGTGCCAGTTCTAGTTTTGGGTATGGCTATAACAACAATTGATGTTAGTTTTATCAACATTAAAATGAATGCAAAAACTGAAATGAAATGAGACTTTTGTTGTTGTCCTCGGAATACCAAAACATAATCTATGGGTGTCATGTAAAACAAAGTAGACAATATTATGGAGCATTATGTGTATTCTTTTCTGAGAAAAACTTCAGTCTTTCTTTATATTAACAACCCAGTGAATCTTTGTATGACATCAAGAAAACCAAGAGAAATTGAGTTGTAATCATCATAAAATATGTCACATTTAGTATAATTGGAAAAAACAATTGTCCTCTACTGGTGTATCCCGAATTTGTTTGCAATGAAAGCATATTCTATCAAGCCAAATCTTCTAAATGAAAGAAATTGATATCCACTTGACCAAAACAATGAACTAAAATTTAAGGAAACACCTTTGATTTATAACCCAAATTTCCTATCAAAACATGTTGAAATGAGCAGTAAAAATAATAAAGTGCAAATCCTAAGTCACATGGTTCATGTTTGATTTTAGGTTTGGATCAACCTCAATTTTTTTTATAATGTTTGGATGAGGTTTCAAAAAACCTTGTGATATAGCCTACATGTCCTAACAAAACATAACACAAGTAGTTGGCATCATATATCAATGCATCATATTATGTATCTAGGAGTGAGAGTTATTCCTTCATTTCTGGCCTATCAACATCATTGTTTTTCAACCTGATTATTTGAGTAATTTAAAAAGGTTGAAAACTATTTTTTAATTCCAAAACTTGGTGTCCAATACCATGAAGAAATATATTATTAAGAGATAATTGTTCATATGTAACTTCTGCCACCACTTGAGAGTCGTTGTAAACATCAGGAGAAGATAGTTTGAGAAACAGTTCTACTTTTAGGATCAAATAGGAAACAAAGATATTCGTGAAATTGTTTGAAGCCCAACCTAGGTCCATTTTGAAAATGATATTTTTTTTATTCCATGAAACTAGGTCACTTGCCTCATCCATCCTTGGGTTTCAATTGGATGATTCATATAAAAACCATTGTTTATTTTGGGGGAAAGAATGAGGGGATTTACCTTATGTTGTCTTGGAATCTTAACCTTTGCACTCTACTCATGAGGCAATACAGCCTTAAAATTAATTATCACTTGCATTGCAAATGGGTATTTAGAAAGAAAATGGAAGCATTTTAACAAAACCATATTGACCATATAATGTATGGGGGTAATCCATGAATATGGATATATCATTTACAATGAGGAAGTCAAACATTTAGTTATTCCACAATGCAAGGGCCATTCCTTTTCAGCCGATTATGGACAAACAGACCTAACAAGTTCCAAATAGCCATTGAAAAAGGGCAGTGAGTGAATAAATTAACACTGGTTTCAGTTTTGTAATTGTACAAAGGGAAAAAAACTATCCTTTGTCATATTTCCTTGCGAAAGACTTCAGACGTCAAAGCTTGATTTCACACTACTAGCCAAAATAACAATTCGACTTTTGGAGGAGACTCTAACTTCCATAATATCTTAGCTCAAAAAATAATGAGAAACAAAACTCTTGTGTCACTTGTGGGAGATTATTTGCAAACCTTTCTTAACAACGTACATCTTGGAGTCTATATTAGGCATTTAAATTTAATGGGTAGTTCTTGGTGGTATGTACGTGTTTCACTTTATGGTGGTTTCATATCAATTTAATGAATGAAAAATATAATTTTTGCTACAACAAAATAGCCATAATAATAGCACTCCAATTACACATATGGAAATGGTCAACAACATGGGAAGGCAGAAAGTGCAACAACCATGTAGGTTGGGTATCTATGAAGTTGAAGCCTATTGCATCTAGAAGCCAAGTAGTGTACACTTCACTACATGATAAGCTTTATTTTTTGTGATACTCTCTAATTTTGTTGATATGTCATAGGAGATTGAACATACATTTTTATGGAAAAGCCCACCCAACCATTAAAAACCTTGCCATGAAGAACTAGAGGGATTAAAAATTTGGGTGTTCAATCAATAAAATTCATGACGTAAGATGTTTTTGAACTTGATCTATTTTTATTTAAATTTTATTTGCACTGAGAAAATGAATCATCTCTATTTCATCTAACTAATAAAAATGATCTTATGATGAGTGTTCCTTAAGTTTGACCACTAAACATTTCAATCATTTCATTATAAGAAGACAATTTTTAACATGCAATAGATCAATATATTTTAGGGAGGTTAGATACTGATGTAAATCTTTGTCATCATACACAGTACCACTATTCCATCCAAAGGCATTTAAATCCCATTTTAGATAGTAAGGCACATATGTTTTTCAACTACATTTATTTGATTATTTTCTTGCATTTATGTTGGATAAGAACTTACCACAAGCATGATAGGTTTTGTGTTGATTTATCTGGAACTAGTTCTTGTTTTCATACACTACTACACATAGGGGAGTTTTAAGACATTTGTTTGAGATGATATTATCATATTGTATTAAAATTTACATTTTGTATTAACTATCATACCATTATGTGTAGTTTTAAGACATTTGTATCATATAATATTAAAATTAATTTGAAATGTTTTCAAAGATGCTTTGGGTATGAGTGGTGTACAGTATGTTTTGGGGTTTCTCTATTATTATATTGCATTACAGAAGGAAAGTAGGGTGGTGAGGGAGATACAGGAGGCTGATCAGGGTCATGAGATGAGTGTACAGGAAAGGAAGCGAGGGGATACATGAGGCTGATCATAGCCATTATGAGTGGTGTACTGAGTTTTTTGGTTTCTCCTCTCATTGGCTCACATTACAGGAGAGAAACTAGGGCATCCAAGGCATATAGGACATTGATTAGATTTGTGACTCTTATGCAACTAGCTCATAAAATGGAAGAAAGAGATAGATCCATGACTTTAAATGTAGCATCTTTGAGGGGGAAACCTCCTTTACATTACACAAATGAAAAATTATTGAATGATACAAATGACAAGACCTCCTTTCAATATATATACGTCTATGGGGTCACAATATAATGAAAGATGACATAACAATAATAATGTAAGGGCACAACAATGACAATAGTGGGCTTCTATGGGGCACAATAATAACAATATGGGTACAACATGGGCGCAAAAATAACAATAAGTGGCTACAATGACAATAATAATAAGGGAATACACTAGTATTCTAGGGACCTAACATGCCCCACTCCTTCAAAAAAGTGTTGTCCTCAATGCTTGAGTAGTTCTCATTGCTTCTGTATAAAATTATCATCCTCCCATGTGGAATCTTCAGTGGGTAAGTTCTTCCACTTGATGAGATACTCTGAAATTGATCGATTTCGTAGTTATCGAGTTCTTGTTTCTGTGACTTCTTTAGTTTCCAATATGATTTTTCCTTCCTCATCAAGTTCTATCAATACTGTTTGAATTGGGATCTTCTCCCCTATAACCTTCTTTAAGCATGAAACATGGAAAACTCGGTGCACTCGGCAAGATGCAGGAAGTTCCAATTTGTATGCCATAGTATCAAACTTTTGCAACACCTTATATAGACCATAATACTTTGGTGATAATTTATTATCCTTCTTATCTTGCTTGAGTGATCGAGGTGGCTCCAGACACATGCAGAAGTCCCAGAGGACTTAGAAAGGCTTAAAATTCAAAGTCGTTAGATTTCTCCCAAACCAACACCAAATCGAAGTGCTCGTTGCCCTAATTCCAATGATGTCAATGACACTGAAGTTTGAGCTCATATGGAGGAGATAAAGCCAGTCAAAATTGTGTTAAAAGTTAGGCATTGGGCCAGGTTTAAGTTTCCTACAATTTGAACAACATCAGGCATGAAACCTAGCTCCCGAGAGTGGGCGAAATTGTGGGATGGTTAGTTTGCCTAATAACCCCTAAATTGTAGAAAATAAAATGATTTGTTTTCATTAACAGAATAATATTAAAAAATGAGGGGTGGTGGGCTTCCACCCCCACCATCCCCACATGGATCCACATCATATGATAAAACAAATCAAAATTGGTTAGGGGTGGGCCACCCCTGGTGGAACCGTCCACCAATCAAACAAACAGCGAGAACCATATATAAATTAAACGAAACAACAAGGAAAGATTTGGGGGCAGAATACCCTCAGTGGACCCGCCACCCTCCATATGCCACTTGTCGTAATCGAAGGTGGTAGGGCTTGAACCCACCTGGCCAGCATGGCTAGCCTGCCTCCTAGGAGCCTCCACACAAAATAAAACAAACAACACAACACATAACTTTAACATACATCATATATGGTTGCCGCAATTAAAGGCTGCCCACCCAAAATTTGAATCGATGTATGTTAAAAAATAGGAAGGGCAGGATTTGATCCCCTGAACTCTCCTCAACCAATTTGCATTTTTTACCATGGCGCCAATGGCCAACTCCTTGAGAATTCTGCCACAAGATGTCTGTATAAACCCTTCATTGTCATTCGACGGGGGAGAGTATAGAACGGAATGGAGGGAGAGCACAACAGAATGGAGAATGTTGAATAGAGTTCCATGTAGCAGAACCATGCCAAGGTGGAACCATGACACAGTTCCAAGAGGAAGCACCTTGACACATTTTTCAAGGCAAGGAATATTCTTTTGATGTCAAAGATTCCTTGGGAGGTAATTTTTCTTAGTGTCAGAATGTAATCAAGTTTACAGTCATTTTTCTCATATTTTCGTAGGGAATGTAATGGAGAGGTTGGATTCTCCTTTTGAGAAGCGGATTTGTTGATTCCTAGAAGAGGAGAATCTTCAAGAATCTTGAGGGAATCTTCCGGATTTCTTGGAGGCTGAAATTTCCTAGATCCAGAATACAAACAACTTTATACTCATTGTTCTCATAATTTCACAAGGATATCAATGGCAAGATTAGTTTTCTAATTTGAGTTGCCAATCTCCTATCAACCCAGAGGAGGGAATTTTTGGATAATTGCAAATAAATCTAAAATATTCCTACAACCCCAGATTTTTTCGGTGTCAGAATTCGACAAGCAGATAGTAGATTTTACACCTCTCAATGACACAAATTTAGTGATGTAGTCATTTTTTTTAGAAGAGCCTTGTAGTTTTTGGTCGTTTTCCATATTGGAGTGAGGGTGTCAGATTTCAGAGTGTGGACAGTCAATTCTATGCCATTAGACTCCATGATTTCAATGGTGCATTCAGATCTAGTAGATGATTATTCTATTCTTCATGCAACATCAAAGTTGAGGTATATGAAGTGTTTTTCTCATGTACTTTGATCATTTGTTGTGAGATGTATGATGTTGTTTCGATTCATGCTTGATGTATGATGTGGAATCTTTGTGTCTATTTCATATGAGATATATTCATCATGGATTGCTATGTATGTTTTGATTGAGATCCCTTTGTTGCCATGATGGAGGGATAATCATTGTCACCATGGGTGTTTCGGTTGAGATCCCTTTGATGCCATGATGGCGGGATACTCATTGTCACCATGTGTAAGATTATGTCATACTGATAGGAGGTCTATTGTGAGTGATAGTTCCTGTAGAGAAACGTCTCACAGAGAAAAAATTCCACTCATGTAGAGGGCACATGTCCTTGTATGATAGAAAACATAGTCCATGTACATATTCACTATTTCCAGCACTGAATGAAGTGGCCAACACCATCTTGATTACGGGCATAGAGACATAGCCCACACTGGACAAACTCCATTATCAATGTCTCTTATTTATGATTTGTTAATTGTCATTATGTTTCCATTTGATTGAGCATGTAGATATGTTCATTTATGCTCTTATAAAATTCAATTCTAACTACATCATAGGAGAAAAAGATCTTGGTTAAATACGGGAGTTGAGTCAACTCGAATCATTGAGGGAGATTTGTTTGTATGGTTGTAGTTGTAGAAATACCCAGTCACCTACATCAAAACTTCTTTCACTGCGATGTTGATCTACTTGTTGTTTCATTGTATTATGCACCAAAGTGAGGTTATCCTTTAAGATTTGGAGAACTTTTTGTTGATGATCGATGTGATCTTCCACTTCTTAACCTTAGAATTTTATCTTAAATATGATGTGATGGATGGTGGATGATATCCATAAAGTGCCATAAATGGGGTCATTTTTGCTGTAGTATGGAAGGAATTGTTATACCACCATTCAGCCAGAGGTAACCATTTGACCCATTGTGTCTGTTTATTAGATACAAAGCAATGAAGATATCCTTCCAAACATGTGTTCACTATCTTAGTTTTCCCATCTGATCGAGAATGATAAGGTGATATATGAGCTAATTTAGTACCCAGACAAGAAAATAACTATGTCCAAAAATTTCTAGTGAAAATAGGATCTTTGTCACTTACAATAATTTTTGGGTTTCTATGTAGCTTTTGTTTCCATAAATGTAGTAGCAATTTTACTAGCTTTAAATGAATAAGATAATGCACAAAAGTGTGCATACTTGGTAAGCCTATCAACTACCACCGTGATGGCCCTCTTTCCTTGGGACTTGGGTAAAATTATGATAAAATCCATTGGAAACCTACTCCCAATGTTGAATTGGAATGGATAAAGGTTGTAACGGACCTGGGTTCTTAATTGTCTCAACTTTATTTTGTTGGCAAACCAACCATTCTTCCATAAAATTTTGAATATCAGATTTAAGGCCATCCCAAAATAATTTCCTTCTTAACCATATGGTAAGTTTTTAAAATCCTGAATTCCCTGCTCAGGGAGAGGTGTGTAATTCTAGAAGAATATTTTGTTTGATTTGGGAATTCTTATAGAGGTAGAAGTGATCTTTGTACCATAAAGAACCATTTTTCCAGCTAAATGTATCATATGTACTAGGATCTTGCTGCAACTTTTGAATGAGTTCCCACACTTATTCATCATTCTTCCATTCATCCCTTGCTTTGTTTAGCTAATCTGGTTGGATAATAGAAATCGCACAAAGAAATGCTTCCACATCTGCATCCTTTCTTGAGAGTGCATCTGCAACAACATTTTGCTTCATTTTTTTGTATACGATTTCAAAGTCATAACCCAACATCTTTGTGACCCATTTTTGCTACTCTTCTAAAGATAATCTCTATTCTAAAAAGTATTTAGTACTATCATGATCTATTTTTACCTTGTAATGTCTTACCATTAGTTAAGGTCTCCATTTCACAATTGCATGTAGTATTTCTAACATTTCGTTCTCATAAATAGCTTAGTGTAAATACTTTCCTTTGATTAGACGACTTTTGAAAGCAATGGGTCTTTCTTCTTGCATTAAAGCAACACCAATTCCATTTCTTCAGGCATCACATTCCACAATAAAGGTTTTTTTGAAGTCTGGTGTAGCTAAGACTGGTGCTTCGTACATTGCCTCTTTAAGATGTTCAAAGGCCTTTGTTGTTTTTGGAGTCCAAGAAAATGGATCTTTTTTCAGTACTATTGTTAGAGGTGTTGCTATTCTCCCATAATTCTTAACAAACTTGCGATAATACCTTGTTAACTCGTGAAATCCTTTCAGATGCTTTACGGATGTGGGGATTTTTCCATTCCTTAATGGCTTTAATTTTTCTAGGGTATACCGTAACAACTCCATGAGATACAGTATGACCCAAATATTCCACCTCTTGTACTCCAAAGAAACATTTGGAGGTATTTTCATATAATTGTTTCTCCTCCAATAGTTTGAGCACTTTGTCAACATGTTGAACATGATCCTTCCAAGGCTTTTTGTAGATTAGTATATCATCAAAAAATACTAACAAAAATTTTCTAAGGAAGGGTTTGAAAATGGAATTCATCAAACCTTGAAATGTATAAGGTGCATTGGTGAGGCGAATTAGCATGACGATAAATTCATAATGACCCTCATGAATTCTAAATTTTGTTTTCAAAATGTCTTTAGTCTTCATTCTAATTTCATGATATACTGAACAAAGGTCGAACTTGTTGAGCTAAATTTCTCCATGCAATTCATCCAATAATTCATCAATGACAAGAATGGGAAATTTATCTTTAATAGTGAGCTTGTTGAGCTCCCTATAACGTATACACATGTGCCATGATCCATCCTTCTTGTGCACCAATACCACTAGAGCATAGAGATAACTTTGACTAGGTTGAACTATACTAGCCTCTAGCATTTCCACCACCATACGTTCAATTTCACTCTTTTGGGCATAGGGATATATGTAAGGCCTAATGTTTGGAGGAACACTTCCTAGAATCAAATCAATACCATAATCGTGATCATGAATAGGCTAGAGGCCTTTGGGAGTCTCGAATACCTTGGAATGATTATCCAAGATTTTTTGGAGATATGGAGAAATAGATTATTTTCATGTGGGAACCTCTAGTGAACATAATTGTGTAATTACATGTCATTGTTTTTTCTTTAGAAGCTTTTTCATGACGTTAGAGCTGATTATATTTCTTAGTTTTCTTGTGATACCCCTTAATTAAACTTCCTTTCCTTCTGAAAAAGATTTCAAGAAAAGTTCGTGAAAATTCAAATTTATCGTACCCAAAGATTGTAGCCATTGGGATCCTAGTACAGCATTAGCACCACCCATTCTAATGGAAATAATTTGACTATCCAACACATATTCTCCCATGGATAGCTTGATACTATAGAACTTTCCAAAGAAATTTATGGTTCCCCCATTTGCAGCCATGACTTGACTCTCTAGTGTTGGATATAGGAAGCAATTCAATTCCTTGGCTATTTTATAATGAATAAAATTTTGGGTACTACCTAAATCAATCAACACTTTTACCTTTTTCTTCTTGATGTGTCCTTCTATCTTGATAGTTTGAGGAGTGGTAATTCAACCAATGCATTACAATATATGCTCGAGGTCATTTCTTCTTTCTCTAGGGTTTGTTCCTAGTGTGTATCCTCTTCATTTGATATTTCTTGTTCCTTTTCTTCCTCCTCTTCACAACCTATGTAAAATAATTTCTTCTCGACACACTTATGACCTTTATTGTATTTTCTATCACAACTGTAACAAATCCCTTTTGCTCCTTTTTCTTCCAATTTTTGTGGTGTCAGCATTGTAGGTTGTGGAAGGCTAGGGGCAATTACACTTCCATATTTATAGTTGTGAGTGGTAGGCTTCCTTGCTTCCATAATTTTGCTTTTAATTTTTCTTGCCAGCCTGAATGCATTCTCTAATGAATCAGGTTCCCAAAGGAAAACCTCATGTTGGACATTATCCTTTAAAGTCCCTATGAAAACATCAATCCTATGCTCCTCTGGAATATCTTTTACCCTTATATTCAATTTTTGGAAGTCCTCAATGTACTGCACCATTGGACCCTTTTGTTTGAGATTTATTAATTGGCTAAAAAAGGTGTTTCTTTTTGTATCCTCATAATGTGCTATCATTTATTCCATAAAAATTGGCCAAGTGAAAATTTATTTATGAGAGAAAAGCCATTGATACTATACAAACTGATTAGGTTCCAAATATAAAGTTGCAATGTGTACCTTTTGTGTGTTTTTCACATTATGAAGATTGAAATATTGCTCCATCTGTAGTATCCATGTTACGAGATCATTTCCATCAAAATTCCTTATATCAATATTTGGAACATGTTGGGTCTTTGATCCAATGTTAGAGTCTATGAAATCATGACTAACATTTATTTTGTTATCATCATGAGTTTCCTTTACTACCCTTTCGCCATTAGTAAGCATTCCTTGTAGCCACTTTGTCAAATCTCTATTCAAATATTCCATGTTTCCTTTAATTTTTTCTTCTATACCATCCATATTAGCTTCCATTCCATTCTTTAAACCATCCATCTTGGCTTTAGTGACCTTTTGTTAGAGAGAAATTTGTTGTACTTGGTCTCATAATTTTGATATATCACGATGCATTTCTTCCTCTTCTTCATGTGTCATAGTAGAGATTTTAGGTTGCTTACTGGGTGTTTCCATTTTATTTCTTTGGGTCATCAATGAATGATAATTATGCTTCACAATTCCCTTTGAATAACTTCAAACTACTTTCTCAAACAAAACTTGTACAAATTTAAAAAAAAAAAAATCGCTTTGTATGAACTTGATCTTGAAACACCTGTCACTCTATAATTTCGGATCCTCAAAATCTAAAATTGTGGCTTGTTATATCCCTCTGTGTCCTCTTTCCAACCCTGCAATTATGATCTCGATTGGATTCTCCAAGAAAGAGTTATGTCCAATCTCCCTCGATCACCTAATTATAGACTAGTTCAGTAGAGCGAACTTGTATGATGTGCCACGTGTCACTATTTTGACCTTAGGCTCTTAACATTATACCCAAAAAACTACAATATATCCTAATTCTATTCCTTGTTATAAAATTTGAATATTATTCTCAGAGATAAAGTTATGACAAGTTTCCCAAGATGACATGTTTGCGATTGAATTGGGAGACTGCAAAAACCCTAACTTCCTCAGTTCATAGCTCTGACAATATAACGATACAAGATCTGAAATTCAGTGATGAGGTTCACCCAGATTTAAGCTCAAATGGGTTTTAATTTAATCTTCTACAAATTCGTATAAAATTTTTTTTAGTGAAAATGCCACGATGACCTGTTTGAAGCACCAAAACCCTAAAATCCAAAGCTCTGATACCAATTGTTATGCAACCATCTCATAAAATAGAATAAAGAGATAGATCAATGACTTAAAATGTAGCCTCTTCCAGGGGGAAACTTCCTTTACATTACACAAATGAACAATTCTTGAATGATACAAATGACAAGACCTCCTTTCTATGTATAGGAGTCTAAGGGGTCACAATATAATGAGAGCCAGCATAACAATAATAATGTAAGGGCACAACAATAACAATAGTGGGATTCTATGGGGCACAACAATAAAAGTATGGGTAAAACACAGGCACAACAATAACAATAAGGGGAAAAATGACAATAATAATAAGGGAATACACTAGTCTTATAGGGACCTAACAGTGACTTACCATTCCTTATCAACCATACCCACAATGTAGGGTGGGCCATCATCGACAGAGCATGTGGATGGTGGTGATCACATTGTAAGTGATTTTGGATACAGCAGCCGAGAGGCACCGATGGAAGATGAAGCTTTGCTTTGATCCATCTCTTCTTGTCACTGTGATTGTCCCTAATATCATAGTTTAAGGTTTGATTTTTAATTTTTTTCTTAATATTTGAAGTTATTCTTCTTTAATGATTATCTTTGTTAGGTGTAAAAAGGGTTCTTTCTAACAGTTCCTTACTCTGTTATTTTTCATATTTGATTTGAAAACCCCATTGATTTATCAAAAAGGGTTTCAAGTTTCATACACAGTAAACCCTTCTTCTTTAAAATTTTATTTCAATCCCTTATTCTAATTGTTACATATTTTTACCTACTTCGCATTCTTCCCCTTCCTCCTCTCTCATATTGTTGGGAATCTTCTCCTCTTCATCTCCATAGTCTACTGAGCCTCCCAAATATCTATTGTTCCTGACTATATTGCCCATACCCATCTACCTAACCCAAGGAATTCTATTATTAGTGATCTCCCAAGCCTCCAATTTATAGAAAACTTCATGGTATTTGCAAGTGTGAATGGATCTAGGTCTTCATTTGTCAATTGCTTTGTTTTCCTCCTAACATTACATTTTAGCCTTAGTGGATAGGAGGCAAGGATCTGTTCAAATAAAAACAATGCTTTCTTAGAAGAAACCAATGACGACTTAGCTTCAAGTTTCTACATACACTAGAGAACTCACAAATCATGCAAATGAATGTGACCCAAGCATATAAGATCCTCCTATGAAATTTCTACAAGTTCAATTATTATTTTCTTTATCTATTTTCTAGCTGACCAATAAGATTATAGCCCTTTTGAAGTTTTTTTTTCCAGATACTATTTACATCCTACCTTAGACCTATGATCAAAATATCTAATATAGATCTATGTTTTGAACAAATGCTATAGTATAAGGTAGCAGGTGTGTAGAGTTTGCCAAACTATTGAATAGTAAATATATAACACTTTGGCATGCTAAATAATGAATTGTTACGTAATAATAGTATGATTAGAGTGACATTTGAGGAACTTCCATAACCATGTCATATGATATTTAAATATATTGACACTTTCAATTCTACTATTTTAGGAGATTTTTTGGGCAATCCAAATGCATGTTCTAGTCATCGATCTTTTGGTAGTCCAATTGACCACATTTTGCCACTAGCACACATAATATTCAAATTAAGTTAAACTAGACTAGTGTCAAAATAGAATTACAGTACTCTAGGCTTGCCGCTACTTTGTCCTCTGTCTTAAGAATTTCCACATGTTAATCGTATAGCATTTGAAGTGGGTGAGTTTCTATTTGGTGACGGTGAATGAAACAAACTAAGAAAAAGGTTTGGTTCAAAACTTCAACGTATCACACCTCGTGCATCCATGATCTACAAAATCCATAATTTGTTGATACTACAAGATGCATAATTCAAGTCTTTATCATATGAAATAGACTAAAAGGCCTTGAGTTTGAAGAGAGATATGGAATAATGATAATTGTGCACATTGCAAAGAATAATCTACATTCCCCATTCACTATGATTAGGTTTTCTTAGCATTTACAAGACAAAAAATAAATCCTAACTACAATTCCAAAATGCAACCTGAACCCTGCGAGAGAATATGTTATAATTTCAACAAAATCATGTAAGGTTTACATACCTAAATTTTTCTAAGAGATACATGTGAAGCATTAGAAATAATCTAATAATGTCTGCCTCCTTTCTTTGAATCAAAAACCCCTTCTTTGGATGACATTCCTATTATTATGAAATAAATAGAAAACCTTTTTGTTAAGAAGACAGTACCAGACCAATCAAGTGTGAAAACATATAGAACATAAATCGACCTTCATTCCTAGTTTTTCCTGGATCATTGGGATTTATATGCTCACCCCACACAAGTGATTTTCCACCAGGAACATCATCTCCCTTAAATGATTCTACAAACTCTTCATACAAATGAGCTACTTCTTCATCTCCTCTTTGAATCCTCAAAAAGATGATAAAAATTAGTATAGTGGCTAAATAACGTATTACACACATATGAATCCTTTGGAATGAGTTAATTTGTGAAATGTCCATAAATTTTTAATATATTCTTTGCTTCATGTCATTCTCTATCTTTTTGAAAAGGGGTCTTCTTTCAAATCAATTAAAATGAATTCATCTTCTCATTAGACAATACCTACTACAAGAAAAAAAATGTCAATCATTGATTTTGGCATTGAAATTAAAAAGATAAGTCATTAAATTCCATGATTTCATGTAAAACAATGTACTAACATATCTTGACCAATATTGATTTCAATATATGGCACCTTCAATAGGGGAAAAAGTATTGGTGTTTGAAATGTAATTAGTTCTGAAATATCAGTTTTAAACTTCTAGGAAACAAGAAAATGATATATCTAGATATAGAGGTATGGGTAAGAAGAATATTTATACACATGCATATTGTTATATAGCTAAGAGACTTAAATTTTTCATTTTTTAGTAGAAATTTCCTTTATTCTAGTTTCAAATTGTTAGTTCTGCCAACACCTATTTTACATATGACAACATTTGCAGTATGGAACAGGAATTTCCATCCTCAAAACTCCCAGGAAATGTTTGTGAATAATTTCCTAGGTAGGAAACTTCTAGGGAAATATCCCTAAAAGTTACATAATACTTTCCATACATATTCCATAATAGACGCATTCCCTTTATAGAAAAAAGTATAGTCAAAATTCTTGGTTTCATAGATTTCAAGCACTTTATTCTTCATGCATTTTCAACTTTTCAACAAACAATCAATATATATTGTGAAAATTTCTTATAACTTGTTCTGGAGCAACAAGCTAAAGAACTAGAATATATGCTAGCAAGTTAAAGATGTCAGGTAATGATTTAAATATGTGCATATACTCATGCCTAGCATTTACGTAGGAAAAACACTACACCATAAATCAATGCATGAACATGGTACAAGAAAAAAAAGTGAACGTGGAAAAAAGAATTCAAGTATTATGAGTTTTCATGAAAAGGTACACATATATAAGCCCAAAATATCACCATGGAAATCAATGGTATGAGATTTCCATTTCTACTTTTTCTCAAACCATCTACCCAAAATATATGCTTCATGAAAATGTTTGCATATAATAGGTATGGAAGTCAACACAACCAAAACAATACTCAAGATGGTATTATTTTCATCAAAACTAGGCCACATCAAGCTCAACGTAACTTATAGATGAGCCTTAAGAGATCACCCAAAACTATAAATACCTAGCATAGGAGTTTAATGAACGTTCATTTGGGAACCATGGATAAGAACACAACTACAAGGTAGATGAAAGGAAACCTTCTTACCCTAAAAGAAGTGCAATATATCATAAATCTAGGGTTGAGATTAATTAGCTTACTCTATCAAACACTCTTAACTTTTCCATACTGTGCAATAATTTTGTGGCATTTACGATCAGCTCCACACAACTTTGATATTGTAATAAAGCTTTCCTGGAAGTTATATAGAACTGGCATGGCTAGCCTAGATAAAAGAATTCTGGTGTTGAGGATACCCATCTGATTTTGGAACCCAGTAGGTGGAAATGGTAAAATAGATTCAATTATTGGAAAGCTACATAGTCCCTCTAACAGTGCTATATTAATGTACTCTAAAGAAAACAATGATTGTGTGGGTAGGAAGTCTAATAACTCAAATGATGCATAATATGCATTTGACCTTTGGCTTGTTATATTCACTTTAGTATCTCTTCCATTGAATTTGATATCTCTGGGAATTGTATGTTCAATCCCCCCTAGGAACGAGATAACAAGATACACAAACATGATGTTTGTTGCACACCAAACCAACTTACATTGCATAGTAGTTAGGGCTCTCAGTTGAAGGACCTTTGTCTTATGTTCGAGACAAGCATCTAAGGAATGACTACCTCCATCCACCACAAGCCAACAAGTGTGACTTAGGTTGAGAATGGCCTTCTGCTTGGGATTATTTTCTATCTAAGAGGAATTGCTTTGATGCCCATCAACCATTGCACTAAGTTTTAATAGTATTACTATAATTACTTCTAGGCTTGACTACAAGCCCTTATTAAAGCGCTCTGGGATAAATTTCTCAGGTATCGATTGTATGGGTGTAGCTTATTCATAAAGAAAAGTTGAGCATCATTTCACTTTTAATGTGAAAGGGATCCAACATAATTTGTATCAAAATTTCCTAGGACAATTGTATTAAAATGAAATCTGGGGCTCTTACAAATGCAACCTAACCTAACATGTAGATTATAAATAGAATATCAAATTTAAAACAAATAATTTGTAACATCCAACATTTTAGCATTCTTAGCAATGCACTTTGTAATTACATGTACTATTTTTAAAATCCTCAAGTTCAACCTAACTTCAGATCAAACCCTTTGTCAATAATTGGCCCTAGATCAAAACAATTTTCCATTTTTGCATAGTTATTTTTTGTTGTAACATATTTATTTATTTTTCTGTCATACTCTCAAACCCTAACTCTTAATTGTATGAAACAAATTCACAATATTGTCCTTAGATAAAAAGGATTTTGAAATTCTACAGAGTTCTTTTTACATACACTTTTATTTATTTTCCTATTATACCCTAAACCCTAACACTTAATTTTTTGGTCATGAATTTTTCAATTTCAAAGACCATCTTTGTTTCTGACATTAAATATGGCTTACTTTTCCAGTGTATGATTGTTCATACTTTGTGGTGCACTTCATGCAATTGCAATGATAAAGGCTATCACTACTGGGTGGCTTCAGCCCACAATAAATAATTTTGTAAGTTTCTTATTGTCATGTAATTTATTTGCTAATAACTAAATGAAATTGAGCCACTCATTACCCTTTGATGTACAACTATCATTTTAAAGAGTCATTGGTTGTTTTCACTTTTGCTTTTTTGTGAGTGTGAAAAAATAATTAATTCAATTTACATGTTTAAGACTCTTGGAAGAATACCAAGTGTGATGTTACAATTGAGACAATGCCAAATATGAATAAGCATCATGAAGTACATGTTGGTAAGTAAATTTGATTGGAATTTGGGCTACAACATAAATTTCCATGAATAATTTAATGAATAACGATATGACAATGATCTTGCTTCCCTTTCTAACGTAGCTTGTGGTTGATCTCACTGAATTCATTGTCATAATCAAACACCACAACACTTATATGTGATATAAATTTTGGTTCATCTTTCTTAGTGTTTTACATATGTTCTTTCTCAGTGTTTTCCATATAGTCACCAATCATTATTTATTTATTTTCTTGTTACAAAATAAAATTAAATGTCGGCTAATGCAATATTGTAGAATGTAATGTAATGTAAATATTAAAATACCAGCCTATATCCATCTAATCCTTCATCCATCTTAATCCTCCTCCTCTCGATGAGGATGATAATGATGAGCTCCCCTTACCAGAAACCAACAATTTGCTTCATAATATTTATTGATATTCCACTCCTTATTCAACCGAAATGGCTTGAAAATAGTCAAAAGCACAAGTTGTCCCAGTAATTCCCTTATCACTGAGAATATGCTAGTCCACTACATGTCTAGCCACACATTCTTTTATTTTTTTCTTCCTTCTCTAGAATTATATACACTAAAATATATGTTATTCCTTCCCTAGAATTATATACACTGAAATATGTGTAGTTTCAAGTTGATGGAGTCATCAATTTTCAATCATTATTCTTTTATAATTCTTCTATGAATAGATATCTATCACTATTCTTTTTTAATGATATGTTGCTTTATAATTTACTTTACCTTGAGCTAGGGAATGGTTTCAACTAGTCTTTTGCGGGTTCTCTTTATGTAGTTGTGCTGAAAATGTCGAAAGTCTTGAGAATTTCATTGCAATTGATAGATGGCATGTGTCTACAAACCTTACTAAAGAGAATATAAATTTTGGTTTCATTTTCACTTTGTTGTGATAAAAATGGGCAAAGAGGTCCTAGAAGAGGGATATGAACCTACATTTCCAAGTTGGGTTGGTAGGTTTGAGGCTGACTATAGATCACCAAATATTATTTGTATTCTCAAGGGCTCTATGTGTTGTATTGAATGAGGCTAACACATGAGCTAATGAACTATTATTGTAAAACACTAACATGATATCATATGCATTGTCTACACTTCCCTCTGTCAGGCTTTGTTGAGCATGTATTTATTTATCTGAAGTTGTGGCCAATATCACAATCACATGTCTTTGTCATTCGTTTGCATGGGTCTATGCTGGCTAATCAAAATTTGGCTCAGTTTTCAATTAGTGAAATAGTAAGAAAGAGTCTTAACCATAAGTTCTTTCTAGTAATATATGCCTTTCATCTACAAGGTTCTATGCCGAATGAGCAATGGTTGGCTCAGTGTTCCATTGGTGCAATAGTGAGACAAAACCTTGACAAATCATTTTAAAATGATTCCTTGAGATGGGTTGGGATTTATTCACTAGATTCTCAAAACCATCTTGTTTGATTCACAACATGTGGTTGTAACCTGAAACTGGGAGTATTTTTAAGGAGAGCATGAGGGTGATTCATGGGGATAAGCACTGAAAATGTCTCCAATTGTTCAACAATAAAGTTGAATACCTAATATTTTGTTTGTCGAGGTGTAATTTCCTTTGCTACCCCTTTAAATTACATTCACAACTCAGGTCATCTAAAGCTTCCTTGCAAGGTTACCTCACCATTATACCAAAGGGGTGTTTAAGAAATTAAGACAATTATTGATGACAAAACTATCATTTCGTCTTAAAAGTATAATTTTTTATCAACTGTGAATTTTAATTATTTTAAATTAAAAATTTACATTACATGCCCTTTTCAGTGTCGTTGAATTAATCCTGTTGTACAAGATACTAGGTCCTCACGTCTAGGTTTCGTGGGGTTTAGGACTTTCACTAGTGTTTCCAATTTTCTTTTCTCTCTTCTAGCCCACATTACAAGAGAGAAAGAAGAGCATACATGGGCGGTATACATGAGATTGATGACAGCGTTGACTACATATTCCTTCTTCACCCATATGCACAACAAAGGGAAAAACATTGTCACCGTTATTCGTGAAAACCTAGACGTGAGGCATGTGGATGGTGGCAACATTAGAGGGGGCCTTGGATGCAGCAGCTCAGAGGTGCTGCTATAAGATGAAATTTTCCATCGAACCACCCCTAAACGCTCTTCAATGTAACTGTGACTATGCATGGAGGGAGGCCATAAGCAACAAGAACTCGATGTCGTCAGATCCCATCAATGTCATGGTGGTTGACCGCTTGAGCCTCCGCAACTACATCTAGACACTATATGTAACGCCTTAGAGGAATACGACAGGCGGGCGTCGGGCGACCAGGCAGGCATGCACGATGAGCGTGTGCCAAATGGGTGCACGAAGGCAGCGTCGCACAAAATGTGACGTTACGACCGCAACAAATGCGACATTACCATGACAGTGAGCGAGCGACTTGGGAAAAATGATGAGCGTCAAAGAAAACTTATATGGCGTTGAGAGGAGACTTGCGTGAGGGCAAGCTGACTTGGAAAGGAGCGGTTGTGGGTGCGTTGAGATGGCGTTGGGGCGTCAGCCAAGGGGCTTCTCCCACCACTCCACCCACGCTGCCAAGCGTATATATGTGAGGCATTAAGGCGTTCATTTGACATTCGACAAGTGACATTGGAAGCACTTCGCACAACAAGAAAGAGTGCGTAGTTCAGGTTGGAGATGCGCATATCTCATGCGCACAACTTGGTAAAGGTGCAGAGATAAGTCTTGGTTGATGGTTGGCAAGGCGTGCCGCAGGTTGGACGTTGGTTATAGATTTGTACCGGGATTGACGTGGGGTGTCTTGGTGGCCGGGATAATTCCTTTTTATGCATATGATGACAACCCTAGAAAGCATCAGATAATTCTGCATCTTTCCCCCTTACAACCATAAGCATGCAACCCTTACTAGAATTCACCAACCTCTTCATTTGTCCTGCACTTACAAGGTTGGCATTGATTTTAGTTTGATGAGCATTTACAATATATTCTACCCCATCTTTTGTGATTTGCTATTTCTTTTCATGAAGGAAGAATATTTCTTTTATATCATATAGATATGGACTCCCTAACACCATGCCATAAATATCCAATGGTATCACATCAAGTTCTACCTTATCCACTAACTTAGAAGTGATCACAAATTTAACCTTACACTGCTTAGTTACATTCAATTTTTCTTTATCATATATCCATCCAAGTGGGTAAGGTTTTGGATGTGGTTTGGTTTCTAAGCCTAGCTTCTTTACCAAGGACTCTGAAATTATATTTGCTTGGGATCCAGTATCAAATAGTGTTTCCACTTTTGTATGATTTATGATAACTCTAATATGAAATAGCTCAATTCTCTTTCGTTCATTCGGAAGAGACTCATCTATTGAACTAGTGGCTTCATGTGATTCAAAATTAACATGAGGTGTAAGAGTACCTTTTGTTCCTGCTGTTGTGACCAATGCTTAATCTTTGGATTCAGATCCAAGGTCTTGTTACATAGTTGCCATTGTCTTCTGCTTGCCTTTTCCTCCATACTTCTTTGGTCTCTTTTCTGGGTACAATTTCCAACAATGATCATCGTCATGTCCTTCCTCTTTGCAGTGAGTGCAATAAGGCCTTTCTGCTTCATATTTCTTGGTTGATGTCGTTCTCTTCTCCTTTCCTTTTCCTTTCACTTTGGGTTTGCCATTTGGAGGTTTGAAAGGTGGTTTCTTGAAATGATCATCTCTTTAATTTTTTCCCCTGTTCTCAATATGGATGGCCTTTACATTGGCCAAGTAAATAGTAGTTTGTTCAAACAATAATAATGAATGTCTAAGGTAACTATGTAATGATCCAATATACGTAGTTACTACTTCAGGTGAGTCAAGTGCAATGCCCAAATTAAGTGCTTGTTTTCTAAACTCCTTTGTAAATCTTTGAACATCCTAACCTCTGCATTGCCTTAAGTATTGCCAATCCATCAAGGCTTTTTGCTTATAACCAAAGGGATAAATTTTTTCCTTTAATGCAGAAATGAAACTAGGACATGAGGAAAGAAGATTACCCACACTCTTACTACTTCGCAATTTTCTCTCCCACTAGATGAGAGCAGTGCTACTCAGCCAAAGAGAGGCTAGTTGAATCTTTGCTTCATCCTCTTCAATCTACTAAATCTTACAATAGATTTTAATCTACCTAATCTAGTTATCAAGATTTTCTAAATTACTTTCATCATTAAACATGGGAATATCAAATTTGACATCTAATTTAAAGAAAGGTTCCTTAGATGGATTCCTTGAATTTCTATGATGATGGTGATGAGAGGAAGAAGAAAATTCACTCGTGGAAGGAGAAGGAGGGGGTTCTTCTTCACCATTTCCATGCACTGATCCTTGTTCTTCTACCTTTATCCCTTCTACTTTCTCTAGCCTTGAAAGCAACTGACCGACATTTTCTGCCATTGCGTAGAAGGTTTTGCGGAAATTGAGCTCCTCTTCATAATGAGCCTCTTCATTTTCCATGTTTCTCCTTCAATGTGCACGCCTTGCTTCAGGATCGAAGGAATTTAGTTTCCCTTCATCTCTTTGGAGCCTATTTCTTGTTAGCATACAAACATGAAATTCACGTCTACAAAGACATGCTCTGATACCACTTGATCCAAGATCTTTTGCTTATAGGTGTATTAAAGAATTACATACTTAAATGGTAGCTTAAAAATAGAAATTTAATGTGCACATGAGAGAAGAGGAGAAACACATAAAGCATGAAAGAAGACAAGAAGCTTGATAACTGAGTTGGTATATAACACATTGTTGCATAAGTACTTCAATGAGGGGGGGTGATTGCAGATGTTGAGAGGTTGCTTGACGAGATAGTGGCAGAATGATGTGATCTTGACGAGGTCACATATACAATGTTGATAGATGAGTATTCAAAATTGGTTGAACTAGAATCAGCCTTGAAGATCTTTCGCAAAATGATTGAAGTTGGCTTTAAATCAGATGTTTTCTTTTGCAATAAATGGTTTGGGTTTTTATGCGAAGAAGGAAAATTGGAGAAATCTCAGAAGCTCATCCAAGATATACGGTGGAAGGAGGTCAAAAGGATGATGTTGTCACATATGATGTTCTGATAAAACCATCATAAATAAAATTTGAAATTTTCTGCTCTGCTACCATCATTTTTATTGAATATGTTATGTTGATCCAATTAGGGCTTTAGTATCAGACATCTGGGTTTCCATCCTGGAAGATTATAAGGGATCTCTTTTCTATGGGAGATGCCATTCTTATTCCTACGAAATAGATTCATCAAGAAAGTTGCGCACAAACCTATTTGCGGCATCATTTTCATAAATTTCAATGAACCCTTGATGCTCCTCCAACTGCAGGGTAGTTGTCTACAAAATTGCCTATGGCTATTTTCTGGAGTAGAGTCAAAGCTAGTGTTATATTTGCTCATAAAGAAGGCTTTAGAAATAGTCTGGTTGATATACTCCAATAATGAAACCTTCCTTATTGGGTGGGGCATTTGTAAACCTTTGTTCTTTGTTGTCTTTGCAGAAAGCTCGTGCAATTTCTCTTATTGCAAACATTCTGTAAGAATTATTAAAGTTTTCTATCAAAATCTTCCACGGACTTTGTTATTTTTTGAGGAAATGTCGTGTAAGATTAGACACATCACCAATAAAATTCTACAGACACAATGCATTAAGTGCAGATCATAATTTTCTTGTTTGGTGTATTTGTTTTTCCCACCAGTGTGCCTGGAGCATACTATAGTGTCCATACAAAAATTTTGTGGGGGAGAAACAAAGATTGTTCACACTTCCTCAAATACGAGTCACTACTTGTTAATTAGTGAAAGATTCTATTTCCATGTTGTGGATTTACTGCTTTAGTTTCGTGTGGCTGAAGTGAAGCTGAGAGCTCTCTTGCACAAGGAATAGAGTATGCCACTTTTTATAGGCTACTAAATTCATTTCTTGCTGCGAGATTAAAAATGCCATAATGTTTGGGTTAATATTTTTACTTGTTGGGCCTTATTCAAAGCTTCTAATATTATGTAGTTGAAAATCGGATTTCAAGGATATTTTTAGTTCAATAAAGCCAGAGGCTGAAATCCTTGTTTGCTACTAGGTGTTGGTATAAACTTCAAATGTGAATTCTCTCATTTAAAGTGTGGAATATCCTATCTTTTTTAAAATGGGGAAAGACCTTAATGATCAGTATGCAGTTTTGAAGGGTTATTTTGATTCAAATGCAGTTGTTCCTTCCAAGTATCCTTAAGTTTATTGTGTAAACATTACACCATAATTTCGAAATGATGTGAATCTTTTTTGATACCTTTGTAATCCTATTTTCTTTTTTTTCAAGACAATTTGAATTCTTAACTATCTCTAGAAATGCCAAACATTCTTCTGCAACGGAATTCTTATTATCCTTCATCGAATGGATAGTTTCAAAAATAAGCCAAGTAGGCTCAATCCCTAGATTTTAAGGCACATCCCTATTTTCTCGTCAAGGATGATACAATAGTGATATTTTCTAGTTCACGAGTGTTGTTTATCATTTTTGAAAACCTATGAGATGAAATGGAGAGGCTTTATAAAAAATTCCTTTGTACAGAAATCATGTTGTGGAAGTAGCAAAATACTGCAACATCATCTTCAACAAGGCTTCATCCAAAAGGACATGTATGGGTACTTCCTATAGGAAACAATAATGGATGGTGTGAAGACTAGCCTTCAGACTGACTATATTCTCAATATAAAGGAATTTGGAGGCAAATCTAGCTATAATTCAAAGCTTTAAATAAATATTATAGGTAGCAAAGATGCTAGAATTTAGTATTGTACAATCTACATTTATAAACATAAGTTGGGCTTAGATGTTTGCGGAGATAGAATAGTTGGCAATGACATGTTGAGGGGAATCTCTAGTGGGAAAAAGAGACATGTCACAACTGGTGTGGCTAATAATCATATTGAAATTTCCTCTTCACAAACTAGAGAGGTGCAATCTAAGTATAGATGTCATTACTATAACTAAAATAAAAAAAGTTTTGTTATAGTTTATAAAAGTTTCCATTTTATAGAGTAGATTATCGTTGGACCTACAATTACTCTTTTCATGGATGAAATATCAACATGGCTGGACAGTTCTACTACCTATCGGATAGTGAATGCCTGCATGAGTTCACCCATCTCATGGATGCAACAATTCTCATGTTCCTATTGCAAACTACAACAAAGATATTTGAACTCTTTGATGACATAACTCTCTTATCAGATAGTCAAATTGTTTAGCGTGGACCTAGGGATAATGTCCTGGAATTTTTTAAAAGTTGTTAATTCAGGCGCCTTAAAGAAAGGGCACCACAAATTTCTTACAACGGGTACTTCAGACTATAAAAATTTCAAAACAAATTGGATTTTTAATTCATTGGAATATTATACTTCTATTTCCTCACTAATATCCAGAGTTACAGCTTACATCAAAGAAGGATCAAGAGAAATACTAGGAAGATAAGGAGCAGCCTTATCGCTACATACCTGTCATAAAATTTGTATTAAGGTTCAAGTAATTTCATGTAGGTCTGCAATTGGAAAATGAGCTCTCTGTTACCTACGATAAGAAGAGAAGTCACAGAGACACTTTGGTGTTCCATAGGGACCCTATGCCCAAAATGGAGATCTTGAAGACTTGTTTTGCAAAAGAATGGCTTCTAGTTAAGTGGAATTGCTTTGTTTACATCTTCAAGACATCATAGGTGAGATCACTGCATAGAATTTTGCCTGATTTAGATATATCATAGTTTATTTCAAAATGTTAATCATAGATGAGAATAACATGGAAATGTCCCTATTCAGTCTTCTGGAAGGAAAAATGTTAATCATAGATGAGAATAAAATGGAAATGTCCCTATTTAGTCTTATGGAAGGAAATTTGTAGAACAGTGATTTCATCTAATATTGGAGCATTTTTATCTCTCTTTCTCGTTTTCATGCTTGGAAGATTCATTATCCCTAGAGTTTAGATTTTAATTACTTTCTCATTCCCAAATATATAGTAGTTGTAGGAAATCAGCTCAACATTGATGTAGGACTAGAATGTAGAAAATATTATTTAAAAAGAAGGGATTACTTGTCACTTTAATCAGATGATAGGCTTATGAATATTCAAAAACAAAGTATAAATTTAGGTTAAGATTGATATTAGATTTCTTATGCAAAGAGAATCCCAAAATGGTGGATATGGGGCTACTAGTGCTCCCCTTTGATGTACGCAGAGAATGTGATTTTTGTGAATCAGATTCTCACTCGTAGATGGATGACGGTAAGGCTTGAGCCTTTTAATGCATTAATAAGTCCGCAAAATATTGTGAAATAGATGGGAATAACCTAGCATGAGTTTCCTTAAGGTAATGTTTTAATTATGAAGAGTTTTTCAAGTCTATTTATCGAAGTGACATGTGTCATGAAATTTTGCTGGCCTTCAGAGTGTAGGGAAAAGAGAAAATTTGGGTATTTTTTTCTTGGAAAGTCATAAATTTTTTCCATAGAGGTATTGGTATGAACCAGGAGCTAGTTCCTTATTGGGATTTTCAGTACTCTTCAACGTTCATTTTCTCTTGTCTCTTGCATATTTGAATCGTGAGCTTCTTCACTTTCGAAACATGTATGTCCTTCTCTTTCCATTCATATTTCTTTAACCAATTCGTGTCAAAAGTGAATAATGTGGGATTCATTTGTGCATAGTTCTAGGGAAACCTCAAGCTATCATCTCCAAGGAATCCCTTGAAGAAGTATAAGACTAGAAGAATGGTACAACACCAGGATATAATAGAAAGCCATCAAGATCGAGAAGAGGATATTCTGAAGATGACAATAATACTTGTAAGGAAAATTTTAACCTACTTTGGCACAAATTTTCTTGAACAAATTGTTATCACCCTAAAATCTTTGTCTCTAAGCTTTGGAAAGTTGCCTTGTTTCTAGTCATAGCCTTATAGGTTTTGATTCATCTCATCTAAATAAGTGTCATTCTCTTTTCCAAAAAAAGGTTTTCAGCCTCATTCCATTTCCTAAAAGCCTCACCATGTGTTTAGACATCAGTTTGATTGTAAAGGATTGATGTTAGTCTTGGTCTAGTCTTTCCATGGTTGTTTTAGAGTCTAAGATCTAAAAGAGAGTCTTGTTGGTATGGTCAAATAGGTTCAATACTCTATTCTTGCTTATCACTGGTACCATATCATGTTTTGAAAGTCATGTGTTTAGCCATTTGGAGAAATTTTGAAACTAGCTACGAAATCACTGAACTAGGAGTTTTCGTAGTGCGCTACGAAATCCCTGAAAAATCCTATTTCAGCATAGAAAACTCTGCTTTTTGTGTTTACTCGTCAACTTCCAGAAGGGGTCCTAAGCAGCTGCAAACTCAAGTTTTAAAATTGAGAGAGGATTTTCTTCCTAACATACCAAAATACAAAAATCTCTTTCCATTTCTTCAAATTCGTGCTGAGGTGGAAGGAATTTATGGTTACACTTGCACTACGAAATTGCTAAAAGTCAAGCTTGGTCTTCTTGTTTTAGCAATATTTTTCAAGGTCCGTTTTTGGTTACAGTAAAACGTATTGTGGAATTATGAGGGAGGTTTCTCTTTATAAAATATCCATTTAGAATAACCTATCTCACTTTATTCATAAGTGTTTTCAGTTGGGATATATTAATCTTTCATTGAGACCCTAATTTCAGAAAATGGATTTTTCCTGTTTGACACGTATTTTTCAAGGACAGATTCTGGACAGCTGGAGGAATGTTTTAAAAATCCAGGAGAGGTTTCTATTATGGACGACATGGGATATAAAAGCCTCCTTAAGTTTCATAAAATGTGTCATGGATGAGGAGATAAAGGCTCTGTTCCACGTGCCAATTTTCAAGGATCTAAACCTAAAAAGAGGGAAACATGTTCCCTAATTTCTAGGGTTTGTCATCAGCAGTTGGGTGACCCCGATGGAGGCTTCATCAAATTCAACTTCATGAGGTTGAATTTGTCAAAGAATTCATTTAAATGTTTAGATAAGGTTGTTGTAATCATAATAAGGAGTTACACTCCTAGTTGTATTAGGTCTCTAGGATTGCTAGTTAGTTGTCAAATGCATTTAAAGGTTTGTTTTATGGTTAGAATAGGTGTCACTGATGGCAAATTAGAATTATTTTGATGAGGGATGATGGAATTCTAATTGTAAATGCTATATATAGAACAAGAGGTCGAATTAACAAAGGGTTGGAGACTTTTTGGCTCAGCTGCTGCTCTATGTGTAGATTGTGTATATTTTTAACCTAATGCAGATTTCTAGTTAGATAGCTCAAGATTCATGAAGAGTCCTTGTATGTTATTGTTTTGATGGAATCTTCCAATACTTACATTGAAGTGGTGTTTACTTATGATACTCAGAACTCATCAATGATGGTCTGACTTCCTTCATAGATAAACTAACTATGTTTCACTATTTTATATTTTCATTTCTGCACTTGAACTCTATAATGCCTTGACTTCCATGCTAGGTAGAATGTTTTGGCTTCACTACTCAGGATTCAAAGAGAGCTTTTAATGTCATATTGTGTCATGGCTTTCCTCTTTCACTTAATTGCAGTGGTATGAATACATGTTACTTAGAACTCATCAATGATTCTCTAACTTCCTTCATGTATTCATAAACTGTGTTTCCTTGCATTGTATCTTTGTTTTGCTAATGCATAAAAACTCTCTATGCCCTGACTTCATGTTAAGCTTATCTTGATGTGGTACTGAAACATACTTTTACTCCATATCCCAATGGTAGCCAACATTCATCTTTCAACATATAAACATATACAATCACAAACCATAGAGTTAGCCATCTATCCATATCTTTAATCAAAATCATTAACACTGTGAGAGAGCCCTCTCAGACTGAGGAGGCTAAGCCTCAGCCAAAATTGGGTTTGAAATAGTTACTCAAACTCTTCCTGATCAACAACGTATCAGGGGTGGATTTTTGTGATAACATTTTGGTGCATCAGCGGGGAGCCTAAAGTCTATTCATTCCCGAAATTAAGAAGTTGAACTTCTGAAGGTAGCAGGAGCTTAGACATCTTTTTGAGGCTGCAAAACTACCTTGGTGACTCCAAACATCAAACAACAAATTGGAAGGTGACTCCACTGCTAGAAGATTAGTAGCTTGATGAAGTTCCAAGATGGGTTCCACTGCAAGAATGAATGCCAAGTATGCTCCTATGAATCGGTCTCATATCCCTTGTTTTCCAAATCCTATGCCAAAGGTTGATTGGTTAGAGGATCTTCCAATATTCAAAGATGAAAATAAAGACAATGTTGTTGTTCATTTGGTTAGGTTTCATATGCATGTACGCAGCCTTAAGGTTCAGTTACCTGAAGGTTGTCTCATGAGGATGCTTATGACCACTTTAGAAGGAAAAGCATGGTCTTGGTATACAAGCTTGGAAAATGGTTCATTATATTCTCTTGCTGATTTCCATGATGTATTATATGACATGTATAAAGAGTGTCACACTTCCTTATTGTTGGTCAAAGATTGTTGTAAACATTCTATGAGTTTTATTCAATATTTGGAGGATTGTTATGATGATGATGAGTTTATGGATGAAGAAATTTTAGAGGCTCTTCATAACAATACATTTCAACAACAAGAAGAAAGGATAACATCCTATGAAATGCAGCATTAAGATCAACAGTGGTTTACTTATGAAAATCATATTATGTCCTCCAAAATTGATGTAGAGATGCAACAGACTATTTAGTCTTCGGATCATAACGAAGATGAAAATGATTACAAACACAAAGAAGAAATATTGGAAGAATTTTTTTATAACCCTCAGGCAGAGGAAAAGGTTGTTCATTTTTGTAATTCCTTGCAGTACCTTGCATCAAATAATGATTTTTATAATGAAGAAAATTACATAGTTTTCCGGCATCATTCAAAAAGGCAGTTGGATAGCATACCAAATAATTCTTTTGTGACTAAAGATCAGTTGTTAGAAGTAACAAGATGTTATGAGGACCATCAAACTAACCATGTGTTTTTTGACCCTATAGCTGACTACATGGAAAATATTTATTGTTCAGGCTTCCAGTTATATGTTCATCTTGAAGAACAATTAGACCTCATGCTACCTTGGTTATTTTAGTATCTGGTTTATTTTTGCTTCATACAAAGTCAAGAGATTCAAGTGTCAGATCAGATCAATGATTGGATTCATTGGAAATTTCATGTTCCTTGAGCTACAAGTGGAGGTTGCCGCTGATAGGGTAGGTAGGAATGTGCAAATAAGCTCAGGGTAGGTTGACTGAGCATTTGTTTCAGTAGGTGCAGTTTGAATTCATTGTTCAGAAATCATTAAAGGCTTGAGGAGCAAATTGGGTAGAGGTTCAGAGTTTTATTCTAGAGGATGGATAGTGGCACTGGAGCTACAAGTTCTTAGTATACCACAAGGGCACACTATCCCTAGTGGAGCCACTATTATCACCCTAAAATCTTTGTCTCTAAGCTTTGGAAAGTTGCCTTGTTTCTAGTCATAGTCTTATAGGTTTCGAGTCATCTCATCTAAATAAGTGTCATTCTCTTTTACAAAAAAAGGTTTTCAGCCTCATTCCATGTCCTAAAATCCTCACCATGTGTTTCGAAATTAGCTTGATTGCAAAGGATTGATGTTAGTCTTGGTCTAGTCTTTCCATGGCTGTTTTAGAGTCTAAGATCTAAAAGAGAGTCTTGTTAGTATGGTCAAATAGGTTCAATACTTTATTCTTTCCTATCACTAGTCCCAGATCATGTTTTGAAAGTCATGTGTTTATCCATTTGGATAAATTTTGAAACTAGATATGAAATCACTGAACTAGGAGTTTTCGTAGCGTGCTACGAAATCCTTGAAAAAGCCTGTTTCAACATAAAAAACTTTGCTTTCTACGTTTACTAGTCAACTTCCAGAAGGGGTCCTGAGCAACTGCGAACTCAATTTTGAAAAATGAAAGAGGATTTTCTTCCTAACATACCAGACTACAAAAACCTCTTTTAGTTCCTTCAAATTCATTCTGAGGTGGGAAGAATTTATGGTTAAACTTGTGCTATGAAACTGTTGAAAGTCAAGCTTGGTCTTCTCGTTTTAGCAGTATTTTTGAAGATCAGTTTCTGGTTACAGGAAAACGTATTATGGAATTCTGAGGGATATTTCTCTTCATAAAATCGCCATACAATAAATTATCTCACGTTCTTCATAATTGTTTTCAGTTGGGAGATACTAAGCTTTCATTGAGACCCTAATTTCAGAAAATAGATTTTTCCTATTTGACACGTGTTTTTCAAGGATATATTCTAGACAGCTGGAGGAATGTTTTAAAAACCAGGAAAGGTTTTTGTTCTAGATAGCATGGGCTACAAAAAAATTCCTTCAACTTCGTAAAATGTGTCATGGATGAGGAGATAAAGGCTCTGTCCCACGTGCCAATTTTCAAGGATCTAAGCCTAAAACAGGGAAAGATGTTCCCTAATTTCTAGGGTTTGTCATCAGCATTTGGGTAATCACGTGGGAGGCTTCATCAAATTCGACTTCATGAGGTTGTAGCTGTCAAAGATTGCATTTAAATGTTTATATAAGGTTTTTGTAATGATAATAAGGAGTTACACTCCTAGTTGTATTAGGTCTCTAGGACAGCTAGTTAGTTGTCAAATGCATTTAAAGGTTTGTTTTATGGTTAGAATAGGTGTCACTGATGGAAAATTCAAATTCTCTTGATGAGGGATGATGGAATCCTAATTGTAAATGCTATATATAGAGAAAGAGGTCGAATGAGCTAAGGGTTGGAGACTTTTTGGCTCAGCTGTTGCTCTATGTGTAGACTGTGTATATTTTTAACCTAATGCAGGTTTCTACTTAGACAACTCAAGATTCATGAAGAGTTCTTGTATGTTCTTGTTTTGATGGCATCTTCCAATACTTACATTGCAGTGATTTTTAATTATGGTACTCAGAACTCATCAATGATGCTCTGACTTCCTTCATAGATAAACTAACTATGTTTCACTGTTTTATATTTTCATTTCTGCGCTTGAACTCTATAATGCCTTAACTTCCATGCTAGGTAGAATGTTTTAGCTTCACTACTCAAGATTCAAAGAGAGTTTTTAATGTCATATTGTCTCATGGCTTTCCTCTTTCACTTACTTGCAGTGGTATGAATACATGTTACTTAGAACTCATCAATGATGCTCTAACTTCCTTCATGTATTCATAAACTGTGTTTCCTTGCATTATATCTTTGTTTTGTTGATGCATAAAAGCTCTCTATGCCCTGAGTTCATGTTAAATTGATCTTGTTGTGGTATTGAAACATACTTTGACTCCATAGCCCAATGGTAGCCAACCTTCGTCTTTCAACCTATAAACATATACAATCACAAACCATAGAGTTAGCCATCTATCTATATCTTTAATCAAAATTATTAACCCTGTGAGAGAGCCCTCTCAAGCTGAGGAGGCTAAGCCTCAGCCAAAAGTTGGTTTGAAATAGTTACTCAAATTCTTCCTGATCAACAACCTATCAAGGGTGGATTTTTGTGATAACACAAATCAAGGCTAGGAGATGGGACATGGACTCCATCATTTTGAATGCTATAATGATTCCTTCATTGTTTGGTGTTACAGTTAAATTGCGGATAAGGAGAACGAGCAACCAGTAAACTAGTTTATAAAGCAATATGAATTGGGTTTGGAGGTTGCAAAAGGAGTTGCTTGCAAGAAAGGAATGGTTCTTCGATTTAGATCCCTAGCCATATATTTTGAAGGTGTTAATTACCTCATTGATATGCACCTTGTATGGAATTTGAGCCTTGACATTGCTCTATTATGTGAATCAGGTATCGTCATGTTTTGCGGTTTGTGTTGTTTGAAGGGTTTTGCTAACAAGTTCTCAATCTGTCTACAGGAAATGAGGAAACAAAATGTGACTGAAGGTACACTTCAATTCCTCCAACATAATACTGGGGCATTCAGGCCTGGAGTTCTTAAAACATTGGTGGGGGTCTATGGCACTAGTAGAACAACTCTCTTGGATATCTTAGCTAGGAGAAAGACTACAGGATACATTGGGGGTAATATCTGAATCTCTCAATGATCCAGGATCTTTTGGTTATATATGTATTAAATAATTAAATACATAAATTGTAGCTTAAACATAGAAATTTAATTGCACATGAGTGAAGAGGAGAAACACATAAAGCATGAAAGAAGACAAGAAGCTTAATAATGGAGTTCATCTAATTTGGACTATGTCTCAAGGCTGTGCTCGATCAATGTGGAGGCCCTCATTCATTAAGTGGCATGAGAAAGAAGAGTACAATCATCATTTACAAAAAAGAGTCTTATACCTCCATACTGAAAAATGGCCAAAAAATGAAGCTCTTTGTTGGAGAAACGGGCAGCACAATTATGTTCGTGGCATCGAGAAATGCTGAAACCATATACATTTTGTCTAAATCTGACAAAGTGAAAATCTGGCCCCCTGGAGAAGTTGCTCAGATCATGGTTCTACCCCTCTCTCTGCACTACTCATGGTTCTTCCACCTGCAAATTAGCTTGCCTCGAACTCTATGCACGCTCCTTCACTCCTAAGTGCACTGATGACTGAGTTTAAATATAAAAAAGGTGGGCAGAGTTTACAAAATCTCCATTGGTAGAGTGGTTAGAGATCTGTTTGTTGTGGAGGGGGTCGGGTAGTCAAAATCCATCCCCTCCCATTTTACATAACCAAATATTAATTTTAAAAGGGAGGTCAAGCTGGGCCCACCCACCTCACCTCTCACTGGCTCTAATAGGTTCTGTGTTCCTATCAACATGTTGGTGTTTCTTTAATGGGGTTTGGGTCTGTGCCCCAAGGCCTGGCCCACCACCTTCCCTTCGACACTATGTAACGGTTCCGACCCACCCAAAAATTCATGAGTCTGCCAATTGTGGGGGAAGGGGCCAGGGGTAGTGACCCACCCCTCTAATATTACATGTATCACAAGGGTTGGGGTGGCGGGTTTGATGGCCCACCACCCCCCCTTTTTTAATATTTTTTTTTTAAACAAGATGGTCATTTTTGAAAATTTGGAATTTGGACTGAAGCAGAGTCTTTAACGAGGCAACAATTTTACCCAGAATCCAGCTAGAGTGGGCTGGATTCTGTCTATTGGAAAGCTTCCAAATTGTGTCCCCATTAAGCATGCCCAGTCAACAAAAGTCAACCAAAACTTTGACTGCCTCTATCTTCCGCATCTAGACTTGGATTGGAGTGGCATTTGCACCGTTGGAATCAGGGTGATGAGCACTTCGATCTGATGTTAAGCTAATCATCCTTCCACCACTTTGAATTTTCAGCATTTTCGATGCCACTAGTGTGTGGAGATCCACCTAGATCAATGCTCCCCATTGAGGAGCTTTTGGACCGCAAAAAGCTTTATCAGTCAATTGGCAAGTGAGGGAATTATTCCCTCACTCGTTCCTTTCCCAACCATTTTTCCTTGCTAGGGTGCATTCCTTTGAAACCAAATCGAAGGTATTCCACATCTCCCTATCATGAAGTCTTAGTTCTTCTGTCAAGGATGATATCTTCAAGTAACTTATCAAGATACTCTGGTGCGAAGTCATTAGTTGTAGGAACTGTAACCACCTCTTCGGTGTCCATAATCAATGGTGGCTCATACATCTTTAATTTTTCCACATTCACTATGGAGTACATTTGCATATATGTCGGCAAATCGAGACAGAAGGCATTATTTCGAATGTTATCTAAGATGGTGAATGGACCATACCAGATTGGTTGAAACTTCTTCCATTCTCCCTTCATCCTTTCCTTGTTGATATGGAACCACATTTTATCACCCACTTGAAATTGATAGTCGACTCGGTGTTTGTCATGTCGAGCCTTGTACCGGGCTTGAATTTTCTCCAACTTCTACTATACTGCTTGCCGCACTTTGTCCCTATAATCGCGTCCACTGGAGTCGTCTTCCCTTCCAGAGACCATTTCAAAAGGGTCTTTTGGCAGGTATCCAAAACATGTCTCAAATGGTGAATGATGGGTAGATGAGTGCACTGCTTAGTTGTAGGAATGTTGCACATATGGAATATGCTCATCCCACAACTTAGGATGTTTCCCACAATAGCCTCACAAAAAGTGTACCACGGTGTAGTTGACAACCTCTATTTCTCCATCAGTCTGTAGATGAAATTTTGTGCTTCTTTCCAACTTGGTGTCGATCATCTTCCACAAGTTGTTCAAAAACTCTCCAAGAAAGTGAGAGTCCTGATCTAACACAATCGATGTGGGCAACCAAAAATGGACCCAAACATGTTGAAAGAAAAGATAAGTTGTCTTCTCTACATTGATCTACTTTTTGTAAGGCATTAAAATACACATCTTACTAAAATGGTCAACAACGACATACAAATAGTTGTAACTTTCCTAGACAAAGGAAAACGTCCTACAAAATCCATTAACACACTTTCCCATGGACGATTCGGAATAGGGAGTGGTTTGTAGAGCTCGAGTTTTCTATTAAAGGGCATTGAAACAGAACACATCACACATCACTTTACATAGAAAGTCACAATGTTCTTCACATGAGGCCAAAAACAAAATCTTTGTACATGGCACAAAGTTTATTCAACACCAAAATGACCAGACACAAGGGAGGTGTGGGCCTCCTAGATTACATGTACCCTTTCCCTGGTGGGTATGCACAATTTTCGAAGGTTATACAACAGTTTCCCCTGCAAGTGATAGTTTTCCACCTGTGAACCATGGGTTAGTTTTGCATAAATCTCCTTGAAGTCATCATATTTAGCATAATGTTCAGCATAACTTTCAATAGATAACAAAGCATTATGAAAAATAACAGAATTAGAAATAGGAGGCTGAGATAGTATACCAGCCACTTTGTTGCTAGTGCCCTTGTTATGCTTTATTACTAGATGAAACTATTCAAGAAAACCCATCCACCTGAAATGACGAGATTTCTACAACTTGGTTTGTGACAAAAGATACTACAAGGGCTAATGATCTATATGGATGATGGTCTCCTTACTGATCAAGTAGTGTTTCCACTTTTTCACACTCTAGACCAAGGCATATAACTCCTTGTCATAAATGGGATAGTTTATCACAGCCTGAAAGAACTTCTCTGAATGGTAAGATATCAGCTTATTTTGCTGCATTTGTACAGCTCCCGTGGCATATCCGCTGGCATCTGCCTCGATATCGAATGGCTGTTGGAGATCTAGTAATACCAAGACCGGTGCAGCGATGATATTTTCTTTCAATGTTTCGAAGGACCTTTTCTTCTTTCCTCCCCATTGAAAGACTTGCTTTACACTTGTCAATGTGTGTAAAGGTGCTGCAATAATAGAGAAATTGACAATAAGTCTCCTCCAATACTGTACTGCATCCAAAAAGCTATGAACCTCGGTTACACTAGTAGGCTTAGGACAGTTTACAGTTGCTTCAATTTTAGAAGGATCAATTTTTAGCTTATTATGACCAACAATATGACCTAGCTAAACCAAAGAGGTTTTCCTAAACTCACACTTTGATAGTTTTACATAGAGTTTTTCTTTTTTCAATACGTCAACCACTTTCTTCACATGGCATATATGTTCATTCCAACTTTTACAAAAGACAAGAATATCATCTAGATATACAAGAACAAATTCATCAATGAAAGGCCTAAAGAGATCATTCATGACCCTCATGAAAGTGGCTAGAGTGTTGCAAAGTCTGAATGGCATCACCATCCATTTGAACAACCCCTGTTTGGTTTTGAAGATAGTTTTCCACACATCCTGCTCTGCAATTTGGACCTAGTGATAGACACTACGCAAATATAATTTGCTGAAATAGATAACATTCTTTAATTGATATAATAAATCATCTATGCATGGAAGAGGGTAATGATTTTTGACTGTGGTTTTTTTTGTGCTCGGTAATTTTCTTCGGTGCTAAGATAATCGGTGAGCTGCATGGAGAAGTGCTCAGTGTAATGACCCCTTGGTTCAATAGTCCCTGCACCTACTTTTTAATTTCCTCCATCTCAATGGTCGAAATCCTATACATGCCAATATTTGGTAAAGGAGTGTCATCCTGCAAATGGATCTCATGTTGGATTTCCCTCTTTGAAGGTAATCCCGTTGGTTCCTGAAACATCTCATCATAGATAGAAATTAATTCACATAATTCCTTTTTATGCATATGATCACAACCCTAGAAAGCATCAGATAATTCTGCATCTTTCCCCCTTACAACCATAAGCATGCAACCCTTTCCTTTTACTTTCACTTTGGGTTTGCCATTTGGAGGTTTGAAAGGTGGTTTCTTGAAATGATCATCTCTTTAATTTTTTCCCCTGTTCTCAAGATGGATGGCCTTTACATTGGCCAAGTCAATAGTAGTTTGTTCAAACAATAATAATGAATTTCTAAGGTAACTATGTAATGATCCAATATACGTAGTTACTACTTCAGGTGAGTCAAGTGCAATGCCCAAATTAAGTGCTTGTTTTCTAAACTCCTTTGTAAATCTTTGAACATCCTAACCTCTGCATTGCCTTAAGTATTTCCAATCCATCAAGGATTTTTGCTTATAACCAAAGGGATAAATTTTTTCCTTTAATGCAGAAATGAAACTAGGACGTGAGGAAAGAAGATTACCCACACTCTTACTGCTTCACAATTTTCTCTCCCACTAGACGAGAGCAGTGCTACTCAGCCAAAGAGAGGCTAGTTGAATCTTTGCTTCATCCTCTTCAATCTACTAAATCTTACAATAGATTTTAATCTACCTAATCTAGTTATCAAGCTTTTCTACATTACTTTCATCATTAAACATGGGAATATCAAATTTGACATCTAATTTAAAGAAAGGTTCCTTAGATGGATTCCTTGAATTTCTATGATGATGGTGATGAGAGGAAGAAGAAAATTCACTCGTGGAAGGAGAAGGAGGGGGTTCTTCTTCACCATTTCCATGCACTGAACCTTGTTCTTCTACCTTTATCCCTTCTACTTTCTCCAGCCTTGAAAGCAACTGACCGACATTTTCTGCCATTGCATAGAAGGTTTTGTGGAAATTGAGCTCCTCTTCATAACGAGCCTCTTCATTTGCCATGTTTCTCCTTCAATGTGCACGCCCTGCTTCAGGATCGAAGGAATTTAGTTTCCCTTCACCTCTTTGGAGCCTATTTCTTGTTAGCATACAAACATGAAATTCACGTCTACAAAGACATGCTCTGATACCACTTGATCCAAGATCTTTTGCTTATAGGTGTATTAAAGAATTACATACTTAAATGGTAGCTTAAAAATAGAAATTTAATGTGCACATGAGAGAAGAGGAGAAACACATAAAGCATGAAAGAAGACAAGAAGTTTGATAACTGAGTTGGTATATAACACATTGTTGCATAAGTACTTCAATGAGGGGGGTTGATTGCAGATGTTGAGAGGTTGCTTGACGAGATAGTGGCAGAATGATGTGATCTTGACGAGGTCACATATACAATGTTGATAGATGAGTATTCAAAATTGGTTGAACTAGAATCAGCCTTGAATATCTTTCACAGAATGATTGAAGTTGGCTTTAAATCAGATGTTTTCTTTTACAATAAATGGTTTGGGTTTTTATGCGAAGAAGGAAAATCAGAGAAATCTCAGAAGCTCATCCAAGATATACGGTGGAAGGAGGTCAAAAGGATGATGTTGTGACATATGATGTTCTGATAAAACCATCATAAATACAATTTGAAATTTTCTGCTCGGCTACCATCATTTTTATTGAATATGTTATGTTGATCCAATTAGGGCTTTAGTATCAGACATCTGGGTTTCCATCCTGGAAGATTATAAGGGATCTCTTTTCTGTGGGAGATTCCATTCTTATTCCTACGAAATAGATTCATCAAGAAAGTTGCGCACAAACCTATTTGTGGCATCATTTTCATAAATTTCAATGAACCCTTGATGCTCCTCCAACTGCAGGGTAGTTGTCTACAAAATTGCATATGGCTATTTTCTGGAGTAGAGTCAGAGCTAGTGTTATATTTTCTCATAAAGAAGGCTTTAGAAATAGTCTGGTTGATATACTCCAATAATGAAACCTTCCTTATTGGGTGGGGCATTTGTAAACCTTTGCTCTTTGTTTTCTTTGCAGAAAGCTCATGCAATTTCTCTTATTGCAAACATTCTGTAAGATTTATTAAAGTTTTCTATCAAAATCTTCCACGGACTTTGTTATTTTTTTAGGAAATGTCGTGTAAGATTAGACACATCACCAATAAAATTCTACAGACACAATGCATTAAGTGCAGATCATAATTTTCTTGTTTGGTGTATTTGTTTTTCCCACCAGTGTGCCTGGAGCATACTATAGTGTCCATACAAAAATTTTGTGGGGGAGAAACAAAGATTGTTCACACTTCCTCAAATACGAGTCACTACTTGTTAATTAGTGAAAGATTCTATTTCCATGATGTGGATTTACTGCTTTAGTTTCGTGTGGCTGAAGTGAAGCTGAGAGCTCTCTTGCACAAGGAATAGAGTATGCCACTTTTTATAGGCTACTAAATTCATTTATTGCTGCGAGATTAAAAATGCCATAATGTTTGGGTTAATATTTTTACTTGTTGGGCCTTATTCAAAGCTTCTAATATTATGTAGTTGAAAATCGAATTTCAAGGATATTTTTAGTTCAATAAAGCCAGAGGCTGAAATCCTTGTTTGCTACTAGGTGTTGGTATAAACTTCAAATGTGAATTCTCTCATCTAAAGTGTGGAATATCCTAGCTTTTTTAAAATGGGGAAAGACCTTAATGATCAGTATGCAGTTTTGAAGGGTTATTTTGATTCAAATGCAGTTGTTCCTTCCAAGTATCCTTAAGTTTATTGTGTAAACATTACACCATAATTTCGAAACGATGTGAATCTTTTTTGATACCTTTGTAATCCTATTTTCTTTTTTTTCAAGACAATTTGAATTCTTAACTATCTCTAGAAATGCCAAACATTCTTCTACAACGGAATTCCTATTATCCTTCATCGAATGGATAGTTTCAAAAATAAGCCAAGTAGGCTCAATCCCTAGATTTTAAGGCACATCCCTATTTTCTCGTCAAGGATGATACAACAGTGATATTTTCTAGTTCACGAGTGTTGTTTACCATTTTTGAAAACCTATGAGATGAAATGGAGAGGCTTTATAAAAAATTCCTTTGTACAGAAATCATGTCGTGGAAGTAGCAAAATACTGCAACATCATCTTCAACAAGGCTTCATCCAAAAGGACATGTATGGGTACTTCCTATAGGAAACAATAATGGATGGTGTGAAGACTAGCCTTCAGACTGACTATATTCTCAATATAAAGGAATTTGGAGGCAAATCTAGCTATAATTCAAAGCTTTAAATAAATATTATAGGTAGAAAAGATGCTAGAATTTAGTATTGTACAATCTACATTTATAAACATAAGTTGGGCCTAGATGTTTGCGGAGATAGAATAGTTGGCAATGACATGTTGAGGGGAATCTCTAGTGGGAAAAAGAGACATGTCACAACTAGTATGGCCAATAATCATATTGAAATTTCCTCTTCACAAACTAGAGAGGTGCAATCTAAGTATAGATGTCATTACTATAACTAAAATAAAAAAAGTTTTGTTATAGTTCATAAAAGTTTCCATTTTATAGAGTAGATTATCGTTGGACCTACAATTACTCTTTTCATGGATGAAATATCAACATGGCTGGACAGTTCTACTACCTATCGGATAGTGAATGCCTGCATGAGTTCACCCATCTCATGGATGCAACAATTCTCATGTTCCTATTGCAAACTACACCAAAGATATTCGAACTCTTTGATGACATAACTCTCTTATCAGATAGTCAAATTGTTTAGCGTGGACCTAGGGATAATGTCCTGGAATTTTTTAAAAGTTGTTAATTCAGGTGCCTTAAAGAAAGGGCACCACAAATTTCTTACAAGGGGTACTTCAGACTATAAAAATTTCAAAACAAATTGGATTTTTAATTCATTGGAATATTATACTTCTATTTCCTCACTAATATCCAGAGTTACAGCTTACATCAAAGAAGGATCAAGAGAAATACTAGGAAGATAAGGAGCAGCCTTATCGCTACATACCTGTCATAAAATTTGTATTAAGGTTCAAGTAATTTCATGTAGGTCTGCAATTGGAAAATGAGCTCTCTGTTACCTACGATAAGAAGAGAAGTCACAGAGACACTTTGGTGTTCCATAGGGACCCTATGCCCAAAATGGAGATCTTGAAGACTTGTTTTGCAAAAGAATGGCTTCTAGTTAAGTGGAATTGCTTTGTTTACATCTTCAAGACATCATAGGTGAGATCACTGCATAGAATTTTGCCTGATTTAGATATATCATAGTTTATTTCAAAATGTTAATCATAGATGAGAATAACATGGAAATGTCCCTATTCAGTCTTCTGGAAGGAAAAATGTTAATCATAGATGAGAATAAAATGGAAATGTCCCTATTTAGTCTTATGGAAGGAAATTTGTAGAACAGTGATTTCATCTAATATTGGAGCATTTTTATCTCTCTTTCTCGTTTTCATGCTTGGAAGATTCATTATCCCTAGAGTTTAGATTTTAATTACTTTCTCATTCCCAAATATATAGTAGTTGTAGGAAATCAGCTCAACATTGATGTAGGACTAGAATGTAGAAAATATTATTTAAAAAGAAGGGATTACTTGTCACTTTAATCAGATGATAGGCTTATGAATATTCAAAAACAAAGTATAAATTTAGGTTAAGATTGATATTAGATTTCTTATGCAAAGAGAATCCCAAAATGGTGGATATGGGGCTACTAGTGCTCCCCTTTGATGTACGCAGAGAATGTGATTTTTGTGAATCAGATTCTCACTCGTAGATGGATGACGGTAAGGCTTGAGCCTTTTAATGCATTAATAAGTCCGCAAAATATTGTGAAATAGATGGGAATAACCTAGCATGAGTTTCCTTAAGGTAATGTTTTAATTATGAAGAGTTTTTCAAGTCTATTTATCGAAGTGACATGTGTCATGAAATTTTGCTGGCCTTCAGAGTGTAGGGAAAAGAGAAAATTTGGGTATTTTTTTCTTGGAAAGTCATAAATTTTTTCCATAGAGGTATTGGTATGAACCAGGAGCTAGTTCCTTATTGGGATTTTCAGTACTCTTCAACGTTCATTTTCTCTTGTCTCTTGCATATTTGAATCGTGAGCTTCTTCACTTTCGAAACATGTATGTCCTTCTCTTTCCATTCATATTTCTTTAACCAATTCGTGTCAAAAGTGAATAATGTGGGATTCATTTGTGCATAGTTCTAGGGAAACCTCAAGCTATCATCTCCAAGGAATCCCTTGAAGAAGTATAAGACTAGAAGAATGGTACAACACCAGGATATAATAGAAAGCCATCAAGATCGAGAAGAGGATATTCTGAAGATGACAATAATACTTGTAAGGAAAATTTTAACCTACTTTGGCACAAATTTTCTTGAACAAATTGTTATCACCCTAAAATCTTTGTCTCTAAGCTTTGGAAAGTTGCCTTGTTTCTAGTCATAGCCTTATAGGTTTTGATTCATCTCATCTAAATAAGTGTCATTCTCTTTTCCAAAAAAAGGTTTTCAGCCTCATTCCATTTCCTAAAAGCCTCACCATGTGTTTAGACATCAGTTTGATTGTAAAGGATTGATGTTAGTCTTGGTCTAGTCTTTCCATGGTTGTTTTAGAGTCTAAGATCTAAAAGAGAGTCTTGTTGGTATGGTCAAATAGGTTCAATACTCTATTCTTGCTTATCACTGGTACCATATCATGTTTTGAAAGTCATGTGTTTAGCCATTTGGAGAAATTTTGAAACTAGCTACGAAATCACTGAACTAGGAGTTTTCGTAGTGCGCTACGAAATCCCTGAAAAATCCTATTTCAGCATAGAAAACTCTGCTTTTTGTGTTTACTCGTCAACTTCCAGAAGGGGTCCTAAGCAGCTGCAAACTCAAGTTTTAAAATTGAGAGAGGATTTTCTTCCTAACATACCAAAATACAAAAATCTCTTTCCATTTCTTCAAATTCGTGCTGAGGTGGAAGGAATTTATGGTTACACTTGCACTACGAAATTGCTAAAAGTCAAGCTTGGTCTTCTTGTTTTAGCAATATTTTTCAAGGTCCGTTTTTGGTTACAGTAAAACGTATTGTGGAATTATGAGGGAGGTTTCTCTTTATAAAATATCCATTTAGAATAACCTATCTCACTTTATTCATAAGTGTTTTCAGTTGGGATATATTAATCTTTCATTGAGACCCTAATTTCAGAAAATGGATTTTTCCTGTTTGACACGTATTTTTCAAGGACAGATTCTGGACAGCTGGAGGAATGTTTTAAAAATCCAGGAGAGGTTTCTATTATGGACGACATGGGATATAAAAGCCTCCTTAAGTTTCATAAAATGTGTCATGGATGAGGAGATAAAGGCTCTGTTCCACGTGCCAATTTTCAAGGATCTAAACCTAAAAAGAGGGAAACATGTTCCCTAATTTCTAGGGTTTGTCATCAGCAGTTGGGTGACCCCGATGGAGGCTTCATCAAATTCAACTTCATGAGGTTGAATTTGTCAAAGAATTCATTTAAATGTTTAGATAAGGTTGTTGTAATCATAATAAGGAGTTACACTCCTAGTTGTATTAGGTCTCTAGGATTGCTAGTTAGTTGTCAAATGCATTTAAAGGTTTGTTTTATGGTTAGAATAGGTGTCACTGATGGCAAATTAGAATTATTTTGATGAGGGATGATGGAATTCTAATTGTAAATGCTATATATAGAACAAGAGGTCGAATTAACAAAGGGTTGGAGACTTTTTGGCTCAGCTGCTGCTCTATGTGTAGATTGTGTATATTTTTAACCTAATGCAGATTTCTAGTTAGATAGCTCAAGATTCATGAAGAGTCCTTGTATGTTATTGTTTTGATGGAATCTTCCAATACTTACATTGAAGTGGTGTTTACTTATGATACTCAGAACTCATCAATGATGGTCTGACTTCCTTCATAGATAAACTAACTATGTTTCACTATTTTATATTTTCATTTCTGCACTTGAACTCTATAATGCCTTGACTTCCATGCTAGGTAGAATGTTTTGGCTTCACTACTCAGGATTCAAAGAGAGCTTTTAATGTCATATTGTGTCATGGCTTTCCTCTTTCACTTAATTGCAGTGGTATGAATACATGTTACTTAGAACTCATCAATGATTCTCTAACTTCCTTCATGTATTCATAAACTGTGTTTCCTTGCATTGTATCTTTGTTTTGCTGATGCATAAAAATTCTATGCCCTAACTTCATGTTAAGCTGATCTTGCTGTGGTACTGAAACATACTTTGACTCCATAGCCCAATGGTAGCCAACCTTCATCTTTCAACATATAAACATATACAATCACAAACCATAGAGTTAGCCATCTATCCATATCTTTAATCAAAATCATTAACACTATGAGAGAGCCCTCTCAGACTGAGGAGGCTAAGCCTCAACCAAAATTGGGTTTGAAATAGTTACTCAAAGTCTTCCTGATCAACAATGTATCAGGGGTGGATTTTTGTGATAACATTTTGGTGCATCAGCGGGGAGCCTGAAGTCTATTCATTCCCGAAATCAAGAAGTTGAACTTCTGAAGGTAGCAGGAGCTTAGACATCTTTTTGAGGCTGCAAAACTACCTTGGTGACTCCAAACATCAAATAACAAATTGGAAGGTGACTCCACTGCTAGAAGATTAGTAGCTTGATGAAGTTCCAAGATGGGTTCCACTGCAAGAATGAATGCCAAGTATGCTCCTATGAATCGGTCTCATATCCCTTGTTTTCCAAATCCTATGCCAAAGGTTGATTGGTTAGAGGATCTTCCAATATTCAAAGATGAAAATAAGGACAATGCTGTTGTTCATTTGGTTAGGTTTCATATGCATGTACGCAGCCTTAAGGTTCAGTTCCCTGAAGGTTGTCTCATGAGGATGCTTATGACCACTTTAGAAGGAAAAGCATGGTCTTGGTATACAAGCTTGGAAAATGGTTCATTATATTCTCTTGCTGATTTCCATGATGTATTCTATGACATGTATAAAGAGTGTCACACTTCCTTATTGTTGGTCAAAGATTGTTGTAAACATTCTATGAGTTTTATTCAATATTTGGAGGATTGTTATGATGATGATGAGTTTATGGATGAAGAAATTTTAGAGGCTCTTCATAACAATACATTTCAACAACAAGAAGAAAGGATAACATCCTATGAAATGCAGCATTAAGATCAACAGGGGTTTACTTATGAAAATCATATTATGTCCTCCAAAATTGATGTAGAAATGAAACAGACTTGTTAGTCTTCGAATCATAATGAAGATGAAAATGATTACAAACACCAAGGAGAAATATTGGAAGAATTTTTGTATAACCCTCAGGCAGAGGAAAAGGTTGTTCATTTTTGTAATTCCTTGCAATACCTTGCATCAAATAATGATTTTTATAATGAAGAAAATTACATTGTTTGTCGGCATCATTCAGAAAGGCAGTTGGATAGCATACCAAATAAATTTTGTGTGACTAAAGATCAGTTGTTAGAAGTAACAAGATGTTATGAGGATCATCAAACTAACCATGTGTTTTTTGTCCCTATAGCTGACTACATGGAAAAGATTTATTGTTCAGGCTTCCACTTATATGTTCATCTTGAAGAACAGTTAGACCTCATGCTACCTTGGTTATTTTAGTATCTGGTCTATTTTTGCTTCATACAAATTCAAGAGATTCAAGTGTTAGATCAGATCGATGATTGGATTCATTGGAAATTTCATGTTCCTTGAGCTACAAGTGGAGATTGGAGCTGATAGGGTAGGTAGGAATGTGCAAATAAGCTCAGGGTAGGTTGACTGAGCATTTGTTTCAGTAGGTGCAGTTTGAATTCATTGTTCAGAAATCATTAAAGGCTTGAGGAGAAAATTGGACAGAGGTTCAGAGTTTTATTCTAGAGGATGGATAGTGGCACTGGAGCTACAAGTTCTTAGTATACCACAAGGGCACACTATCCCTAGTGGAGCCACTATTATCACCCTAAAATCTTTGTCTCTAAGCTTTGGAAAGTTGCCTTGTTTCTAGTCATAGTCTTATAGGTTTCGAGTCATCTCATCTAAATAAGTGTCATTCTCTTTTACAAAAAAAGGTTTTCAGCCTCATTCCATGTCCTAAAATCCTCACCATGTGTTTCGAAATTAGCTTGATTGCAAAGGATTGATGTTAGTCTTGGTCTAGTCTTTCCATGGCTGTTTTAGAGTCTAAGATCTAAAAGAGAGTCTTGTTAGTATGGTCAAATAGGTTCAATACTTTATTCTTTCCTATCACTAGTCCCATATCATGTTTTGAAAGTCATGTGTTTATCCATTTGGATAAATTTTGAAACTAGCTACGAAATCACCGAACTAGGAGTTTTCGTAGCGCGCTACGAAATCCTTGAAAAACCCTGTTTCAACATAAAAAACTTTGCTTTTTGCGTTTACTAGTCAACTTCCAGAAGGGGTCTTGAGCAACTGCGAACTCAATTTTGAAAAATGAAAGAGGCTTTTCTTCCTAACATACCAGACTACAAAAACGTCTTTCAGTTCCTTCCAATTCATTCTGAGGTGGGAAGAATTTATGGTTAAACTTGTGCTATGAAACTGTTGAAAGTCAAGCTTGGTCTTCTCGTTTTAGCAGTATTTTTGAAGATCAGTTTCTGGTTACAGGAAAACGTATTATGGAATTCTGAGGGATATTTCTCTTCATAAAATCGCCATACAATAAATTATCTCACGTTCTTCATAATTGTTTTCAGTTGGGAGATACTAAGCTTTCATTGAGACCCTAATTTCAGAAAATAGATTTTTCCTATTTGACACGTGTTTTTCAAGGATATATTCTAGACAGCTGGAGGAATGTTTTAAAAACCAGGAAAGGTTTTTGTTCTAGATAGCATGGGCTACAAAAAAATTCCTTCAACTTCGTAAAATGTGTCATGGATGAGGAGATAAAGGCTCTGTCCCACGTGCCAATTTTCAAGGATCTAAGCCTAAAACAGGGAAAGATGTTCCCTAATTTCTAGGGTTTGTCATCAGCATTTGGGTAATCACGTGGGAGGCTTCATCAAATTCGACTTCATGAGGTTGTAGCTGTCAAAGATTGCATTTAAATGTTTATATAAGGTTTTTGTAATGATAATAAGGAGTTACACTCCTAGTTGTATTAGGTCTCTAGGACAGCTAGTTAGTTGTCAAATGCATTTAAAGGTTTGTTTTATGGTTAGAATAGGTGTCACTGATGGAAAATTCAAATTCTCTTGATGAGGGATGATGGAATCCTAATTGTAAATGCTATATATAGAGAAAGAGGTCGAATGAGCTAAGGGTTGGAGACTTTTTGGCTCAGCTGTTGCTCTATGTGTAGACTGTGTATATTTTTAACCTAATGCAGGTTTCTACTTAGACAACTCAAGATTCATGAAGAGTTCTTGTATGTTCTTGTTTTGATGGCATCTTCCAATACTTACATTGCAGTGATTTTTAATTATGGTACTCAGAACTCATCAATGATGCTCTGACTTCCTTCATAGATAAACTAACTATGTTTCACTGTTTTATATTTTCATTTCTGCGCTTGAACTCTATAATGCCTTAACTTCCATGCTAGGTAGAATGTTTTAGCTTCACTACTCAAGATTCAAAGAGAGTTTTTAATGTCATATTGTCTCATGGCTTTCCTCTTTCACTTACTTGCAGTGGTATGAATACATGTTACTTAGAACTCATCAATGATGCTCTAACTTCCTTCATGTATTCATAAACTGTGTTTCCTTGCATTATATCTTTGTTTTGTTGATGCATAAAAGCTCTCTATGCCCTGAGTTCATGTTAAATTGATCTTGTTGTGGTATTGAAACATACTTTGACTCCATAGCCCAATGGTAGCCAACCTTCGTCTTTCAACCTATAAACATATACAATCACAAACCATAGAGTTAGCCATCTATCTATATCTTTAATCAAAATTATTAACCCTGTGAGAGAGCCCTCTCAAGCTGAGGAGGCTAAGCCTCAGCCAAAAGTTGGTTTGAAATAGTTACTCAAATTCTTCCTGATCAACAACCTATCAAGGGTGGATTTTTGTGATAACACAAATCAAGGCTAGGAGATGGGACATGGACTCCATCATTTTGAATGCTATAATGATTCCTTCATTGTTTGGTGTTACAGTTAAATTGCGGATAAGGAGAACGAGCAACCAGTAAACTAGTTTATAAAGCAATATGAATTGGGTTTGGAGGTTGCAAAAGGAGTTGCTTGCAAGAAAGGAATGGTTCTTCGATTTAGATCCCTAGCCATATATTTTGAAGGTGTTAATTACCTCATTGATATGCACCTTGTATGGAATTTGAGCCTTGACATTGCTCTATTATGTGAATCAGGTATCGTCATGTTTTGCGGTTTGTGTTGTTTGAAGGGTTTTGCTAACAAGTTCTCAATCTGTCTACAGGAAATGAGGAAACAAAATGTGACTGAAGGTACACTTCAATTCCTCCAACATAATACTGGGGCATTCAGGCCTGGAGTTCTTAAAACATTGGTGGGGGTCTATGGCACTAGTAGAACAACTCTCTTGGATATCTTAGCTAGGAGAAAGACTACAGGATACATTGGGGGTAATATCTGAATCTCTCAATGATCCAGGATCTTTTGGTTATATATGTATTAAATAATTAAATACATAAATTGTAGCTTAAACATAGAAATTTAATTGCACATGAGTGAAGAGGAGAAACACATAAAGCATGAAAGAAGACAAGAAGCTTAATAATGGAGTTCATCTAATTTGGACTATGTCTCAAGGCTGTGCTCGATCAATGTGGAGGCCCTCATTCATTAAGTGGCATGAGAAAGAAGAGTACAATCATCATTTACAAAAAAGAGTCTTATACCTCCATACTGAAAAATGGCCAAAAAATGAAGCTCTTTGTTGGAGAAACGGGCAGCACAATTATGTTCGTGGCATCGAGAAATGCTGAAACCATATACATTTTGTCTAAATCTGACAAAGTGAAAATCTGGCCCCCTGGAGAAGTTGCTCAGATCATGGTTCTACCCCTCTCTCTGCACTACTCATGGTTCTTCCACCTGCAAATTAGCTTGCCTCGAACTCTATGCACGCTCCTTCACTCCTAAGTGCACTGATGACTGAGTTTAAATATAAAAAAGGTGGGCAGAGTTTACAAAATCTCCATTGGTAGAGTGGTTAGAGATCTGTTTGTTGTGGAGGGGGTCGGGTAGTCAAAATCCATCCCCTCCCATTTTACATAACCAAATATTAATTTTAAAAGGGAGGTCAAGCTGGGCCCACCCACCTCACCTCTCACTGGCTCTAATAGGTTCTGTGTTCCTATCAACATGTTGGTGTTTCTTTAATGGGGTTTGGGTCTGTGCCCCAAGGCCTGGCCCACCACCTTCCCTTCGACACTATGTAACGGTTCCGACCCACCCAAAAATTCATGAGTCTGCCAATTGTGGGGGAAGGGGCCAGGGGTAGTGACCCACCCCTCTAATATTACATGTATCACAAGGGTTGGGGTGGCGGGTTTGATGGCCCACCACCCCCCCTTTTTTAATATTTTTTTTTTAAACAAGATGGTCATTTTTGAAAATTTGGAATTTGGACTGAAGCAGAGTCTTTAACGAGGCAACAATTTTACCCAGAATCCAGCTAGAGTGGGCTGGATTCTGTCTATTGGAAAGCTTCCAAATTGTGTCCCCATTAAGCATGCCCAGTCAACAAAAGTCAACCAAAACTTTGACTGCCTCTATCTTCCGCATCTAGACTTGGATTGGAGTGGCATTTGCACCGTTGGAATCAGGGTGATGAGCACTTCGATCTGATGTTAAGCTAATCATCCTTCCACCACTTTGAATTTTCAGCATTTTCGATGCCACTAGTGTGTGGAGATCCACCTAGATCAATGCTCCCCATTGAGGAGCTTTTGGACCGCAAAAAGCTTTATCAGTCAATTGGCAAGTGAGGGAATTATTCCCTCACTCGTTCCTTTCCCAACCATTTTTCCTTGCTAGGGTGCATTCCTTTGAAACCAAATCGAAGGTATTCCACATCTCCCTATCATGAAGTCTTAGTTCTTCTGTCAAGGATGATATCTTCAAGTAACTTATCAAGATACTCTGGTGCGAAGTCATTAGTTGTAGGAACTGTAACCACCTCTTCGGTGTCCATAATCAATGGTGGCTCATACATCTTTAATTTTTCCACATTCACTATGGAGTACATTTGCATATATGTCGGCAAATCGAGACAGAAGGCATTATTTCGAATGTTATCTAAGATGGTGAATGGACCATACCAGATTGGTTGAAACTTCTTCCATTCTCCCTTCATCCTTTCCTTGTTGATATGGAACCACATTTTATCACCCACTTGAAATTGATAGTCGACTCGGTGTTTGTCATGTCGAGCCTTGTACCGGGCTTGAATTTTCTCCAACTTCTACTATACTGCTTGCCGCACTTTGTCCCTATAATCGCGTCCACTGGAGTCGTCTTCCCTTCCAGAGACCATTTCAAAAGGGTCTTTTGGCAGGTATCCAAAACATGTCTCAAATGGTGAATGATGGGTAGATGAGTGCACTGCTTAGTTGTAGGAATGTTGCACATATGGAATATGCTCATCCCACAACTTAGGATGTTTCCCACAATAGCCTCACAAAAAGTGTACCACGGTGTAGTTGACAACCTCTATTTCTCCATCAGTCTGTAGATGAAATTTTGTGCTTCTTTCCAACTTGGTGTCGATCATCTTCCACAAGTTGTTCAAAAACTCTCCAAGAAAGTGAGAGTCCTGATCTAACACAATCGATGTGGGCAACCAAAAATGGACCCAAACATGTTGAAAGAAAAGATAAGTTGTCTTCTCTACATTGATCTACTTTTTGTAAGGCATTAAAATACACATCTTACTAAAATGGTCAACAACGACATACAAATAGTTGTAACTTTCCTAGACAAAGGAAAACGTCCTACAAAATCCATTAACACACTTTCCCATGGACGATTCGGAATAGGGAGTGGTTTGTAGAGCTCGAGTTTTCTATTAAAGGGCATTGAAACAGAACACATCACACATCACTTTACATAGAAAGTCACAATGTTCTTCACATGAGGCCAAAAACAAAATCTTTGTACATGGCACAAAGTTTATTCAACACCAAAATGACCAGACACAAGGGAGGTGTGGGCCTCCTAGATTACATGTACCCTTTCCCTGGTGGGTATGCACAATTTTCGAAGGTTATACAACAGTTTCCCCTGCAAGTGATAGTTTTCCACCTGTGAACCATGGGTTAGTTTTGCATAAATCTCCTTGAAGTCATCATATTTAGCATAATGTTCAGCATAACTTTCAATAGATAACAAAGCATTATGAAAAATAACAGAATTAGAAATAGGAGGCTGAGATAGTATACCAGCCACTTTGTTGCTAGTGCCCTTGTTATGCTTTATTACTAGATGAAACTATTCAAGAAAACCCATCCACCTGAAATGACGAGATTTCTACAACTTGGTTTGTGACAAAAGATACTACAAGGGCTAATGATCTATATGGATGATGGTCTCCTTACTGATCAAGTAGTGTTTCCACTTTTTCACACTCTAGACCAAGGCATATAACTCCTTGTCATAAATGGGATAGTTTATCACAGCCTGAAAGAACTTCTCTGAATGGTAAGATATCAGCTTATTTTGCTGCATTTGTACAGCTCCCGTGGCATATCCGCTGGCATCTGCCTCGATATCGAATGGCTGTTGGAGATCTAGTAATACCAAGACCGGTGCAGCGATGATATTTTCTTTCAATGTTTCGAAGGACCTTTTCTTCTTTCCTCCCCATTGAAAGACTTGCTTTACACTTGTCAATGTGTGTAAAGGTGCTGCAATAATAGAGAAATTGACAATAAGTCTCCTCCAATACTGTACTGCATCCAAAAAGCTATGAACCTCGGTTACACTAGTAGGCTTAGGACAGTTTACAGTTGCTTCAATTTTAGAAGGATCAATTTTTAGCTTATTATGACCAACAATATGACCTAGCTAAACCAAAGAGGTTTTCCTAAACTCACACTTTGATAGTTTTACATAGAGTTTTTCTTTTTTCAATACGTCAACCACTTTCTTCACATGGCATATATGTTCATTCCAACTTTTACAAAAGACAAGAATATCATCTAGATATACAAGAACAAATTCATCAATGAAAGGCCTAAAGAGATCATTCATGACCCTCGTGAAAGTGGCTAGAGTGTTGCAAAGTCTGAATGGCATCACCATCCATTTGAACAACCCCTGTTTGGTTTTGAAGATAGTTTTCCACACATCCTGCTCTGCAATTCGGACCTAGTGATAGACACTACGCAAATCTAATTTGCTGGAATAGATAGCATTCTTTAACTGATATAATAAATCATCTATGCATGGAAGAGGGTAATGATTTTTGACTGTGGTTTTTTTTTGTGCTCGGTAATTGTCTTCGGTGCTAAGACAATCGGTGAGCTGCATGGATAAGTGCTCGGTGTAATGACCCCTTGGTTCAATAGTCCTTGCACCTACTTTTTGATTTCCTCCATCTCAATGGTCGTCATCCTATACATGCCAATATTTGGTAAAGTAGTGTCATCCTGCAAATGGATCTCATGTTGGATTTCCCTCTTTGAGGGTAATCCCCTTGGTTCCTGAAACATCTCATCATAGATAGAAATTAATTCACATAATTCCTTTTTATGCATATGATCACAACCCTAGAAAGCATCAGATAATTCTGCATCTTTCCCCCTTACAACCATAAGCATGCAACCCTTACTAGAATTCACCAACCTCTTCATTTGTCCTGCACTTACAAGGTTGGCATTGATTTTAGTTTGATGAGCGTTTACAATATATTCTACCCCATCTTTTGTGATTTGGTATTTCTTTTCATGATGGAAGAAGATTTATTTTCTATCATATAGATATGGACTCCCTAACACCATGCCATAAATATCCAATGGTATCACATCAAGTTCTACCTTATCCACTAACTTAGAAGTGATCACAAATTTGACCTTACACTGCTTAGTTACATTCAATTTTTCTTTATCATATATCCATCCAAGTGGGTAAGGTTTTGGATGTGGTTTGGTTTCTAAGCCTAGCTTCTTTACCAAGGACTCTGAAATTATATTTGCTTGGGATCCAGTATCAAATACTGTTTCCACTTTTGTATGACTTATGATAACTCTAATATGAAATAGCTCAATTCTCTTTCGTTCATTCGGAAGAGACTCATCTATTGAACTAGTGGCTTCATGTGATTCAAAATTAACATGAGGTGTAAGAGTACCTTTTGTTCCTGCTGTTGTGACCAATGCTTAATCTTTGGATTCAGATCCAAGGTCTTGTTACATAGTTGCCATTGTCTTCTGCTTGCCTTTTCCTCCATACTTCTTTGGTCTCTTTTCTGGGTACAATTTCCAACAATGATCATCGTCATGTCCTTCCTCTTTGCAGTGAGTGCAATAAGGCCTTTCTGCTTCATATTTCTTGGTTGATGTCGTTCTCTTCTCCTTTCCTTTTCCTTTCACTTTGGGTTTGCCATTTGGAGGTTTGAAAGGTGGTTTCTTGAAATGATCATCTCTTTAATTTTTTCCCCTGTTCTCAATATGGATGGCCTTTACATTGGCCAAGTAAATAGTAGTTTGTTCAAACAATAATAATGAATGTCTAAGGTAACTATGTAATGATCCAATATACGTAGTTACTACTTCAGGTGAGTCAAGTGCAATGCCCAAATTAAGTGCTTGTTTTCTAAACTCCTTTGTAAATCTTTGAACATCCTAACCTCTGCATTGCCTTAAGTATTGCCAATCCATCAAGGCTTTTTGCTTATAACCAAAGGGATAAATTTTTTCCTTTAATGCAGAAATGAAACTAGGACATGAGGAAAGAAGATTACCCACACTCTTACTACTTCGCAATTTTCTCTCCCACTAGATGAGAGCAGTGCTACTCAGCCAAAGAGAGGCTAGTTGAATCTTTGCTTCATCCTCTTCAATCTACTAAATCTTACAATAGATTTTAATCTACCTAATCTAGTTATCAAGATTTTCTAAATTACTTTCATCATTAAACATGGGAATATCAAATTTGACATCTAATTTAAAGAAAGGTTCCTTAGATGGATTCCTTGAATTTCTATGATGATGGTGATGAGAGGAAGAAGAAAATTCACTCGTGGAAGGAGAAGGAGGGGGTTCTTCTTCACCATTTCCATGCACTGATCCTTGTTCTTCTACCTTTATCCCTTCTACTTTCTCTAGCCTTGAAAGCAACTGACCGACATTTTCTGCCATTGCGTAGAAGGTTTTGCGGAAATTGAGCTCCTCTTCATAATGAGCCTCTTCATTTTCCATGTTTCTCCTTCAATGTGCACGCCTTGCTTCAGGATCGAAGGAATTTAGTTTCCCTTCATCTCTTTGGAGCCTATTTCTTGTTAGCATACAAACATGAAATTCACGTCTACAAAGACATGCTCTGATACCACTTGATCCAAGATCTTTTGCTTATAGGTGTATTAAAGAATTACATACTTAAATGGTAGCTTAAAAA